>UCOK01008744.1:0-10610 GCA_900474325.1 Synergus umbraculus | reverse complement strand
CTGCAGAGCCTCTGCTGTCAGAAATAGAAAATTACAATCCAAGCTCTCCTTCGCAGAAGCTTCAAGGGTTCGAACTTGACATGTGGGTACTACTATATATTGATTTCGTTTTATATAGACTGGTTGATATAAAGGTCTTTATTATATAATTAGTTCATTATTATACACTGAAAAAATGGTTTAGCTGTCCCAGCTATACGTCTACCTGAGACAGTTTAACCATTTTTTTCAGTGTAGTTAATTTATAAGTTAGAAATAATTTTTTGATGATATTTTCAGGGAAGTATCGCCTGATATAGAAACCTTTATCCCAGACGAAGAAGATGCAGAAAATCGATGCCCTGCTGGAAATGATACACCAAATAAGAGCACATGCCAAAACTCGCCTCCAGATTTAGAACTGATTAAAGCTTCAGGTCCCGAACAAAATACCATACAGACTGGAATCATAGTTAATGAAAATATACGTTTGGATATATTCCATCGGTTACAGTAAGAATAACTTCTTTTTGCTCAAAATTGTTTATATTTGCATATATGTGTAACAGTATTCAGTTTTATGTTTTAACAATAAGCAATACTTAATTTTTCTTGTAATTCACTCGCAGGAACATTGAAAACCAAAACAATAAAATCCAACCCGATTTAAAGTTACTGACAGAAGAGTCTATTAGTGCAAAGTTAAAGCCGTTGTTTGGTCCTCCGAAAGGATTTCCCTTGAAAAGTCTTCAAGAATTTGATGCATTTGAGATTAATAAAGTTTCGCAAAATTATTTGGTATGCTTTTTTAATTATTATAATAAAAGTAAATAACATCTAGTTTACAAAGATTAGTTGATTTATTATGTGCACTATATATAAAAAATTTTATTCTAAATTTTATTATTTAAGTCATTTTGTAAAAATATTTTTTTCCAGTATCGCGAATTACGCAAATTTGGCGGTATGAAGTTGCGAGAGGTTGGTTTGGCACAGAAAACGACAATCAGAATAGGAGTTTCGCTGATACAAATATGGCATCGATATTATACCGTGCGTAAATAAAACAAGGCTCTTCCAAACTTTTAACGAAAACAAATATGTTTACTATATAGAAATTAACAAAACAACGCTTATAATTATTTGTATTATTTTTCAGAGGTGATAAAAAAGTGTCCACAATTTCCTGGGCCAAATAATCAAACAAATTTTAAATCGGAAATGATCGAAGTCTTGAGAGCAGCTAAACAAAGGCACAGGAATTCTCTGAAGCAACGTTTGCTCAAGAAGAAAAAATAAAAAATACCCGAAAAAGATGATCAAAGTATTGGTGAAAGCACAGAAGAACAGGGTTCTGATGTTGAATACTCTGAAACGCAATCTGATGAAGAGGAAAATAGAGGTACTGGTGAAGATGATACGAATGGAGATGGTGCGATCAGCGAAGACTTTAAGAGCGATGACGAGGATGAATAAATAACCTATTATAATATTAATATATGGTAAATATAAAAAGAAAAATTATAATATAAATATTAATAAATAAATATTTTAGCATGAAATAATCTCGTGTCGTTTATTATAATCAAAATGGTTTTTCGAAAAACTGGATAGTAACAGAGGTTTGTTCAAAATTTCTTTCTTTTAGTTTCTACCAAAAAAATTGTAATTGAACCTTTTGTGCCTTCAAGATCTCACGCTAAAATTAAGCTGAAAAGTTGACAGAATAAGACAGTTGCGGAACAAAAGTCTCAAAACAGTGGGTGTCGGGAGCCAGCCTACAAATTAAAACTAAATAAAAAAAAAGAAAAAACAAGGAACTCCAACCCCAAAAAAGTGCGTTTAGTTTGGAATTTTATTATCTGTCTAATAATTTGGACACTCACGTATATTGCAAGTAGGTATACTCGAATTACTGTTTGGTTGTCGTGATACCGAGAACCCCGTGCTTGTTGTGCCCCTGGAATCTAAATTTTTCTACATGAGTGTTTGTCAAATTCCATCAGCATTAATGGGTAAACTGAAATAAAATGATTTAATTGAATGTTTTTTGTTTAAGGGATTAGTATCAGAGAACATTTTTCAAAAATTGATTTTCTAAAAAGTGCAAATTCTTATAATAAATATATGTAGAATTGTTGGGTTAATCATTGTTTTGGTCATAAATATCGAGAACAGATCAAAAAACGCAAAACAACGTAAGCATCTTGAACGCACCGAACATGCATTTGGCGTGAGTTTGAAGAAAAATGACCTTGAAAATTGAAGACAAGGTCAAAATTGATGGTACAGTGTAACGTTGTGGATTTTTACCACGTTGCTGATCTTCTCACCAGACTAAATTAAATAAACGGAACTAAAACAGAACAGCCAGTAGGAACTCAATTAGATATAAGTGTATGAATGCTGGTGTGGATGTGTGAGAGACAAATAGAATTGAGAACAGAATTGACTAGTTTTAAGTGTGAATATATTATTGCCGTAATTTGATTTCGTACTTGCCGCTTACCTTGTTTCCGAAGAGTACAGACCTGACATTTCGCAACTATATAAATATTTAGAGAAAAGTTATTTGCCGTCTGAGACGTGTCACTCGCCTATACTTTATAATTTTGATCACTCTCTCATACAATAGATGTTATTAAGTTTTAAAAGTGCAAAGCTTGCACATCTCACATCTTAGTATGAAAAGACACATGAGCTGTCAAAATATGTGAACGCAGCCATAATGGCTAGCGTTAGCTCCGTTCCACGCATAAAGAGGGCAGCAACTCTCGTAGTGACGCGAGATACGTAGCTGCGACTGCGCGCTCAGAAGGACCACGCCTAGAACATTCAGTTCTGTGCTGGCTGTTCACGTATGAACTTTCTTTTCATAATTCATGGGAAGAATTTTAGAATTTGTCAAGTGCTTAACTATATTAAAACTTTGCCTACTAACCGAGTTTGTGTCTCTCCTACGTGGAGTAGATTATACAGTGTTTTGGTCTTCGGAAAGTAAGGTAGGCGCCAGTAAATAACGTTTCTCCCATGTGAATTATTGTGTTGCATATTTAGAGTTACGTAATACTCAGCCAACGCCCATATGACGGCATTATATAGTTTGGCAAATGAGTATTAAGACTATTGATTTCGTGTTTTCGAGTAAATTGTGAGCATTTAATTCAAATATTACGTTTTGCTGATGTGAATTTAAGAAATTTGTTTAATGAGACGTATATCTTATAATTTAATAATTTTGATTCTCGAATAGACGCTTGTGTCATGGCTTCTCGCCATTTTGTAAATTTTCGCGTCTGATGCGTAGATTCATTCGAGATAGTTCCTTGATTCTGAAAACAAGTTTAAAATCGTTTATGGTCTGTAACGTTTCAAACTAAAAAATCATTTAATCTTTCTTTTGTTTTTCATCTCATCCGTAAAATATTGTACATTATTGCATTTCATATTTCTCATAATAAATCCTGATTTTCATTTCTTTAAACTTATCATGTTGAGTCTGATTTGTCTCTACGTACCTGGCGCCCTTGGCAATAAATTAATTTTTTTCTTTGGAACTTAGTTGGGTGACAGAATTTCGACGACACTCAGAGGCCGAAAGTCCCTGTAGGCTGAGACTGTCGTTATAACAGTTAAATTGCCCTCTCGATCCTGATCAACTTTTGTCTAAACCATTTTTTCGTAAATAAAGTATTTTAGAAGATACTTATAGATTCAAATGGATCACCCTGTATTTTAGATCAAAAACTAAACGCGTTTTTCTGGAAACAACGTTTTTCGACCTGGCGTGCATGATTCAGAAAAAACTATTGGTCCGATCAGGCTGAAATTTGGATATGTTATTCTACACATATGTCATTATGGCATGAACCAAAATCATAATTACTGATTAATATTTAACCATTTTTTTAAACAATTTAGGTTAAAAAAAAGGTGGATTTTGTATTTATTTTTTTAAATGGGTAACTTCCGGCAGCCTTACCAGCCAGATTTATTATTAAAAACAAAAAAAATTTGTAATAGTGTTTAATATCTATAATCATGCGTGAAAAGTTAGGATCTGCAATATAAATTTTAATTTGATAAAAACATTCTTTACAAAAAGATGAAAACTTTGGTACTAACCCCTTAAATTAATTGGTTCTTATTACCTATTATTGATAATAACGCATTATTTAGTAATTACAAAAAAAATATTTTGACAATGTACAAGGCCTCCAATTCATTTGGTAAGTTCTTGGATTAAAAATGGACAATATTTCCACTAGGGTGGGCCGAAAAAAATTCAATTTCGTGCTTCGTTAGTTCTTGATGAGCTGAATGTACAATTAATTTTTCTTGAAATCAATTAATATCTTTTACCTCCTCCAGCGGGTTGAAAATGGAAACATTGAATTTACGTGTTAAATCTGTGATAAAATTAATTCTTACAGTCACCAATTTTTTTATATATGTACAACTATATGCCTAAAGAATTTATGGAAGTAATTATTTGATATTTCAAAAATGTGGAAAATTAAAAATTAAAAATAGGACAAACATTTTTTTTCTAATTTTGACTTTTTTTTTATTTGATTTATTTTTATTTTATTTATTTTTATTTATTTCATTTTTTATTTTATCAAGAGCTGAGATGACTCATTTCTCTAAACAAGGCGGATTTTACTCAATAATTTTTAATAATTAATAAATAAATTATCAAAAACTAAAAACTTTTTGCTATTAGAAATCAATTGTTAATTTTTTTTTCGGCCCACCCTAATGTCCACCCACAGACGACAAATTTTCTCTCTGACGCATTATTATGCGCTTTTCTACAGCGTCTGGCAGTCCATTTCTATATGTCGATGCTCTGTTCATATTCTTTATGAACTATTATCTTTTTGAAAAAGGAAAAATGGAAGTGAAAACATGGGTTATCTAAATTTGCTCATATGGTATCACGTGCTCTTTAAAATATTTTATATCCCTTAAAATATGTTCATAAAAGAAATTTTAAAGGTTCATGTATGCCTTCCCCCCAAACATGTCAACCCAACCCTGGTTTCCATAAATAAATTTTTGATTGTAAATTTTGTATGGAATGGACCACATATAATGTATATATATAATATATATATTTCAATTTTCGAGAATTTGCAATTTCGGTAATTATTTTTCTGTTTTTTTTTTTATTTTTTCTGCAAAAATATATCTTTGTGAACAGAGAGCGGACGAGCCTGGCTATGAAGTTGCGCACAGAGCTAGGCTAGGCTACTGAGAACTCGTTACTGATAACCCCTAACCGAATACGCAAACATACTCGCCCACGTGCACTCCCCTCTCTACATAACCCACATTCTTCACTCATTCAATGCGCAGCTTATTTGTTTTTTTACATTGGGTTTGCTATAATTGAATATAATTTAACGTATAATTAATTAATTAATTAATTTAATGCATTTCTTCTTTTATGTGACATTGAATTTAAATCACATCTTAAATCCTTATTTTCTTCATGATTAATTACAACGTTACAAGGTATACAACTTAATTCCTGCGTTTTAAACCGAGGTTTATAGGAATCTTTCCACTCCTCGGCATGTTTGTTAAACAGTTTAATTTGGTTAGATGTACGAACTTTATTAAAATTAATATTATCCATTTTGTTTACATTAAATTATATGTCAAAAACCAAATAAGCCGCGCATTGAATGAGTGAAAAATGTGGGTTATGTAAAGAGGGGAGTGCACGTGCGCGAGTGTGTTCGCATGTTCGGTTAGGGGTTCTCAGCAACGAGAGAGCCTAGCCTAGCTCTGTGCGCGATTTGATAGCCAGGCTCGTCCGCTCTCTGTTTATGAAATTATAAATATTTTTATACGTAAAATACTATTTGGAAGAAAGAACGTACCAGTTTTTCCTGACTTTTTTATTACAATTCCAGACAGCATTTTTAAACGTTGACTTCGGGAACTGAAAATACAACGTCGTTATATTTATTTATCGGAGTAATTTATTCTGAACTAGTCAGGTAGAAATTGCAAATTTTTATACACGATTAATTATTGATTAATCATTTACCTTTGAGAAGTTTTCGTAGTATTCTGAGATCCTTGTAACTCCTGCATTATTTTCTTGTTGAAAGCTTCCTCCTTTTGTAAAGAAACCGCTTCTCTCAGCTCTTGCATCTCTTTCTCTTCTTCCAGATTTTTTCTGCGCTCTTCTTCTAATTTAGTTCTATCAACTAAATCTAAGAATTCGACTTCATCATCGTCCAGACCCTTTATCATGTTCTCTGAAAACAAAAAAGTTCGCAAAAGTTAGGTAACACCCACACATTAATATAGACACAGTATACAGAAAAGAACGAAGTGATTTATTAGTTAATCCCTGTTAAGCATATAAAAGGTATTTGTCGTAAAGCGATCTAGAATGAACTAACTGTAAGAACGAAAAATCAATATAATACAGGTCTTTCCTAGCGTCCTCTACAGATGAACGTTAGAGGTTCGACCAAACACTTTTATGATAAATAAGGCCAACACTTCCCGAACCTTGAGAAACCTCTATATTTCGAATTAGTATCTTCAATAGTCCCAGGAGACGAACACATTGATCGTGTTTTGGTTTCGTTAAAGCCTTGGTTAAAATGTCAGCAGGCATGTTATCAGATGCCACATGATTTAAAACTATCTCACTCGATTCCAGAATACGGAATGGTAGCTAGCCTCTGTGCAGTGTAACTGTCAACTAACAATTTGATCGATTTGTTATCAGACTCTCCAAGCTCCAGTAGAAAACATCTTAGATGAATGGCTTCTTTGGTCGCTTCATTCATTGCCTTCCGTTCATTCGGCTTCCGTTGTTGATAAGGCAACTGTACGTTGCTTCCTTGAATCCCAAGCAATCACTCCACCACTCATAGAGATAACCTGTAAATGAGCGACTATCGTCAATAAAGCTTCCCCAATCCACATGCACATACTCCACCAGAGCATTATTGTCACGCCTGTAAAAGATTCCGCAATCGTTCGTGCCCTTCAAGTACCGAAGTATCCTTTTTGCTGCATTCCAGTATGTTTTATTAAAATAGTCATTGAATTGACTCAACAAACTGTCCGTGTGAGCGATCTCAGGGGGTTTTGCCACTGACAGATAAAGTAGACATCCGCTTAATTCTCGATAAGGTGGTTTCTCACCTTCTGACTCGGATCATGCGTCACCTCTGATGAGTTTCGTGCCAACTTTTAAAGGGGTTGATACAGGGTTACATTTTTTCATCCCGAATTTTTAAACAAAGTTTAAGATCGACAATCGTGAAATTTCTTTGAGATCGGTAGACATTACCAGAATGTCATCGACGTAAATGACGACAATCACCAAATCTTGCTTCCTGTGTCTCAAATAAACACAGGAATCCGCTTTCGCTGTACTCAAGCCGAAAGTCCGCAATTCTTTGACAAACAATCTGTACTAAGCACGACCAGCCTATTTTAGACCGTATAAGACTTTTTTCAAGAGACAGACTTTGTTGCTTTGAGCCAAGTCGTTAAACATGGTCTTCGCTTTGTTGAATAACACAGGCACACACAAAAAAAGTCTTATTAGAGAAAGGAGACCCATATACCTCTACGTTTTTCGGCACGCTGAGTCCGAATCTGATGTCCGTTTACCCCCACCACATCAGGTCAAATCGACAAAAAAATTTTTTTATTAGAAATTCACATTTTTGGGGTCCCTGAATACGAATCCGAGGTCCACTTGACACTATCGAATCACTATTAAGGTCAATTCAAGGTCAAATCGGTAAATATTGCATAAAATAGATTTTTGACTGCAGATTCGGAAAGGACGAGAAATTTTACGTCCAGATATAAAATAAAAATTTTTTTGCAGTTTTCAATTACAATTTTTTTTTTAATTTTCAAATTAAAAAAAAATTTATTTCACCTTTATCTTCGAAAGATCTATGCAGAGGATTTCTTTTTCTTTTCAATGTTTTGAAAGTTTTGGCTGTTTTGACCTTTTAAGCGACCAACAAACATCTGCCATCATATTTACATCCCATCTTCCTGGATCTCGATGAAAGTAATCTTCATTTTCCTTAAGTTTAAATTTTGAATATTTGAGAAGTTATAGTAAAAAATTAATTTTACGAAAATTATAAAAGTACATACAGCCCTGGATTTACAATAGGTGCGCGTGGTGCGCACGCACAGGGCGGGAAATTTCATGGGGCAGCAAAATTTTAAACAAAATTAATTATTTTTTCTTTTTTTTTCGAAGGGCGTGAGTAAGGCGTGATAGAGTAGATGACATGTATGCCTTTCCTTGTAAACATGTCAACCCAACCGTAGTTTCTATAAGATTCCAATGGTAGGTATAGATTGATCCATAGTTCCAGTTGGCCATAATCTCAATTGGCCACAAAATCACTAAATTCGAAAACTCCGATGTAGGTGGATACTAGATGGCAATGCGAATTAGAGAAAATATTAACGAATCTAACCAATTAAAAACGCTGCCCTTTTCGCCAACCTAATTCCCTTCTAGTCTTTACTTTAGCAGTATTTTTAAAATATATTAATTTATGGTAACTTTTAGTGATATTGTGGCCAATTGAGATTATGGCCAACTGGAACTATGGACCAATCTATACCTACCTATTCCAATAATCCAATGGAAAACAGGGTTAGGTTACCATGTTTAGAAGGGAAGGCATACCTAAATAACATGTGGGTCATTCCATTTCAAATTTACAACCAAAATTTTGATTGCGCTGAAACTTTTTTTTCTCTTTTTGTACACAAAAAGAAAGTACACGTATTTTTTTCTCAATATGATGTTGATAATTTTCGAGATATCGAATTTTCAATTTTTCGATCCAAAAAAAAAACAGGTTTTCTTATAATACTTCGCAAATCGCCTATTTCTCAAATAAGGATTTGAAATTTTAGGACGAAATGTGCAATACGGTTCACTTAAAAGTGCACATTTGAATGGTCAAAAATTCATTTGTTGAGTAATAGTTATTTAACAATTTCTTAAACAATTTGAAATATCTCAAAAAAGGTATCTCCGATACCTTTTCTTATACGAACGTAAGAAGCTGATAGTCTTGAAATTTGGACAGCGAGAATAAATTTTTGTTTTGAGCTCGCAATCCCCTATCGGTTCGACATAGTGGATTTTCTGAGTACCTGGTATTACAATCCTCAATACGTTGTGTCAGAAAATCAGCTGCTTCATCCTAAGATTTCTTGATCGTATAAGCAATAGAAATATTTGACTTCGAAGGATCGCGTTGGGCCCAATCATACAACTCTAATGGAGTTGAATGGATGGAGCTCAAAAGAAATTCATTGAAAATTTTTAATGAATTTCTGTCGAACTTTCGTCCAATAAAAAAGAATTGTAATTATTTTTCCAATGGAACCCCTCAACAATTCAAGAATTCCAAACACTTTGCGACAATTTATTATCATAAAAAATACTTTGATCGTTTTGCAGTATGGCATTTTCAAGCCACAGCAAGGGTCCTGGCGACGAAGCAGGCGGGGCGTTCAAGAGAAAAGCTAGAATAGCTAGTCTCCAAAGATTCTCTAATGATCAAATCACAACTCCATTAGAGTTGTATGAATGGGTCCAACGCGATCCTTCGATGTCAAATATTTCTATTGCTTATACCAACAAGAAATCTTAGGATGAAGCAGCTGATTTTCTGAAACAACGTTGTGAGGGTTGTAAAACCGTACCAAGTACTCAAATTTGTTGTATCGTTATACTGTAATAATAATTATGATGCAATTGCCTGGAATCTATTATTATTTCCTTGACGTTCCTCGCCCGCGCCACCCAGCCCACGCGCCACTCAGCTCGCGCGCGATAGAAATAATCATATTAAATAAAGTATTGAGCTGCCCACTTTTCAATTTTGGGACAATGTTCTACACTCTATGATAACAAATTGAACCGCCGGGTGCAAGAACCAGCCCGACGCTCGAAACTGTGTAAAAGTATTGTCCGCTCGTCTCGAAAAAAGAAAATTTTCAAAATCGAAAATTCAATTTTTTGAAAAGGTAGCATTGTAGAGTATAAGAAAATGAAACTTTTTTCTATTAGAAATTTTTTTCCCTAACGTTTATTTTTAATAATAAAAACGAAATATTGAAAAAAATTTTATCCCTGTTTTAATTAAGTTTTAAAACATTCATCGTTCTATCTCGGCCAAATCTTATTGAAATAAGTTGATATTTGCAGAACATATTCAAAACACTCTACCGATGCCTGAGAAATCATCAAAAAGTTAAAAATCGCTTATTGTTTAATAATATTTAGTTGCAAAATGGCGACAGTCGATAATTGTGTTTTCTTGGTTTCGCGGATAAAAAGTATCGAGGTAACTTTCAATTCCAAAGAACTTCCAGTGAGTGATTTGTTCAGAAATGTTGAATGAAGTTTTCTGGAAAATCTCAGATCGATTCGTTAAAAAATCACTGACTTATTCAGATTTGAAAAAGTGCTCGAGGTCTGCCCGCGCTGTTAGCTAATGCGTCACGAGGACTACTCTGTCAGGCAGTATTCTCGAAATTAAATTTGTATTCTTTATTGATAATTTTAAAGGAGGTAAGTCTGTCAATTATATAAAAAG
>UCOK01008743.1:0-10804 GCA_900474325.1 Synergus umbraculus | reverse complement strand
TTCGTGCTAGAGATATTTTGCAATTGACTGTAATGTGGCGCGCGATTCAAAATCGAATTAAATTGACCAATGGAAGAATTTCTCTAGCAGGAAGCCAACACGTGCTGCGCGCGCAGGGTGCCACTGTCGCAGCTGTCAATATTTCGTTTCTTCCATCATGGAAGTCAAAATGTCCGCCGTTTCTGATAGGAAATAATTACACACTATTTTGGGACTATAAAATTGAGTATTTGCCAAACTTATCATCAAGCGCCCCTTATTCATTTCTTCTCTATTGTTTCTATCTAAAACCTATCAATTTTCCCTCTTTTGCCTTTGACTGGAAAAATTCTAGTCCACATGAAAAGTTGACAGAATTAGACAGACGCGCAATAACAAGTATCTCAAAACAGTGGGTGTCAGGAGCCACCCTACACATTAAAAATCATTAAAAAAAAGAAAAAGAACAGATTAAAACCCCTCAAAAAGTGCGTTTATTGTGGAATTGTATTATCCTTCTAATAATTTCGACATCCATGCATATTGCAAGTAGGTATACTCGAATTATTGTCTGGGTGTCTTAACGCCGTTATTGTTGCGCCCCTGGGATCTGAGTTTTTCTACATGAGAAATTTTCAAATTCCATCAGCCTTAAATAACTTGTATCCAAAGGTAGATGCATAGTTTTCGGCATAAAAACACATTGGAATGAAAAGTATTTCTGGTATACAATTTTGTTATAAGGAATTATAAAGTATTTTTTGCGATAAAAATTACATTAAGACTGTACTAATGAAAAATAGTAGTTTTGAATCTGTTATATAAAATTGCATTTCTTTATAACAGAAGTAAATAATGGCAATATTCTTCAATTAAATGCTTTTTTTATGCCGATAGCTATACATTTACCTTTGAATAAAATTTATTAAAAATTTATTGCATTCGAAATTCAGGGCATTTCAGCGCAATATTGAATTTTAGTTCTAAAAAATGCTTCATAGCTTAGAGGTCGTTAAAATGGGGCTCCACAATTTAACCCAGAGATTGCACCCACTACTCGGGACTCGTATTTTTTTACACGGACTACTCCATGCGTTTTCATCGTGAAAGTATTGGTGTGTTTAGTGCGTCAGTATGCATGCCCTTGTTCACGAAGGAATAGTAAGGAGTAGTATCTCTGGGAATGTGGGTAGAACAAATCCACCTCTAAGAATTATGACGTGTTTATAGAAAATAATGAACGTTTTCTACATTTTTGTCATGCGCGTTGATGTTTTCTTGTCACGTGATATTCCCCCTATATGCTATATGTTTTGAGGTTATGTTTGATATTATTTTGGTTATGTTTGACAGTCGTCTGCTAGTCTATATCGAAAACGCGCATTACCAAATTGTAGAAAACGTTGATTATATTCTGTAAACCAGTCACAATTCTTGGAGGTTTTGTTGTCCCACCTCTGCCGGCCAAATGCATAGGAGATAACACTCCTTACTATTACTTCGTGCCCTTGTCGCATAGGACACTTTGATACTAAGGTAGCATCGACCGATGATTGCAATCTTACTTTACCATCTTCGCATCGAACACTTGCTTGCCAAAATAGTAATAGCGCCCGATGCAATACTCGCAACAGAGTTCTCTTTATTTACCGTTAGCACACTTTGTATATGTGAGTTATAGGGGAGGGATCGGTGGGGGTAGGTTTAGTTGTTCTGCCCAGAGCATGAGGTCGATCTAAAAAATTCATATTAGAACAGCGCCATCACGATGTGGATTTAAGATTTCCGCTGCAATGTCGCCTCTATAACTATCTTCCGTCTATGTTTCAAGTAGCCGATTTGCATCCCCAAAACGCTATCTCTTTCTATCCCTCAGTCTATCTCTGAGTAATATATCTATCTCTTTCTATCTCTCAGTCTATCTCTACGCAGAAAAAATTTTAATTTCTTTCTATCCCTACGGTTATCTCTTCCTGACTAACTTATTAATTTAAATATTTTAAATATGCATATTAATTTTCTACATACAATATTTTATACATAAATATTATTCTAATCGTACCATATGCCCTCAAATAATTGCAAATAATAAATAGTTTTTTAAATTAAATATTTGAACCGAAATTAAATAGACAAAGATTTGTTTGGATAGAAAAAAGTTAAGCTGAGACTGATAAGAATACATTGAAAGAGATAAGTTTAGAACTAGGTTGGGATAGAAATTAAGAGATTGAAACACATAGGATTGAATTTAGATTTATAAGGAAATAGAAACGAATAGATTAGGTTCGGCGAGTTTGAAAGGAATAGAAAAGTGGGGATGAAAAGAGATAGAAGCGAATTTTTATTGACAAGATGATAGAAAGGTATAGATAAGAATATGTATGAGATAGAAAAGACTAGAGAACTAGGGATTGAAAGAGATAGGAAAGAGTTGAGTTTGACAAAGAAATAGAAAGGGGTAGACAAGAATATGCAAAAGATACGAAGGAATAGAGAAGGGAGGATTGAAATAGATAAGAGCTATTTTGAGTAACAAGTAGATAGAAACAGATAGACTGAAATAGGCGAGAGATAAATAGAGATAGTGAAGTGCGGATTCAAAAAGATAGAGCAAAATTTGATTGAAAAGGAGATAGAAAGAGATAGACGGGAATAGATAATAGATTGAAAGAGGTAGATAAGTGTGGATTGAAAGAGATAGACATGTATGTAGAGCAAGGGATAAAAAGGAATAGAAAAGAGGAGATTCAAATTGATAAGAGTGAATGTGGATTGAAATGGAGATAGAAAGGGATAGATAACTGAAGTTTAAAAGAGATAAAAGCGAATTAAGATTGACAAGAAGATATAAAGGGAGAGAAAGGTAAAAACAGAGATAAAAAGAGATAGAGAAGTGGGGATTGAAAGAGATAAGAGAGAACGATGAATGACAAGGAGATAGAATGATAAAGGTGTAGAAAGACAAGAGATAGGCAGAGATAAACAGGAGATAGAAAGATATAGGCGGAGATAGACAAGAGATAGAAAGGGATAGAATAGAGGAGATTCAAAGAGATAAGCGTGGATTTGGATTGATGCGGAGATAGAAAGAGATAGCAGGGATAGTCGAAAGATGGAAAGGGATAAACTATCCTATCTCTTTTTATCCTAGAGATAGAAGGAGATAGAAAGGAATAGGATTTCTATCTCTTTACTTCCAGCAGAGGCATTTCATTTTCATCATATTTATTATATGAAAACATGAATCATTACTTTTAGTGACAATTATACAATACATATATATTACTAAAATCATTTAAACTTGTGAAGAATCGAATGAATCTTTAAAATTGAAGATTATATTTTCTATTGCAATTAAAATCAATCCCGCCAAACTATGTATCGCCGAGCGAGGTCAGCATAGTACAGCCTTCATATAAATGATGACAATGGCTTGAACCTTCATGCTGCTCAGGGGCTGTTCAAGTATTACGTAAGCACCTTGGGGGGAGGGGGGGTCTAAAAAATGTCTTATTGTTTCTTATATGGGGAAGGGGGGGGGGCAATTGAAATCTTACGTACGATTTCTCTTCCCAAAAGAAAAAAGTTTAAATCTTGCCGTTTACTACAAATCTAACTGCTTTAAAAAATATTTTTTAGTTGGCGCCATACAGTAACGTTTCGGGTAACTATAAAGCGCTTTCTATTGGTTGTTGTTGACACTATTCACACTTCAAATAGAAAAATCTTCTAAAATGACGTGACATGTTGTCGCAGAAATTAGCTCGCGTAATTTGTAAAAATAAATTTTAAAAAATGTGCTCGAAAAGAGGTGAACTCTACAAAAAATTATATGATGCCTGTAAAAAGGCTTATAAGGAAAGTTCTGCATCATTGCAGCAGCAAAAAGCCAACGAATTATGGGGCAATTTTAAACAAGAGTGCGGAAAGGATGACACTATGTTAAGTGAAAAAGTGTCAGAGAAAATAAAAGATCTGCTTCAAAAGGCATCTAAAAGGACATTTTCGTTTACAGACTATTTTAAAAAGGTAAGTTAATATGGCTTAATTTTTTAGTACAGGAAATATTTCCAGATTAGTAAAATATTCGTTCCAATTTACTTAACCTATCAAGTTATAAAAACCATGTATTATAAACGTATTATATACCTTAAAACTTGATGAATACTGTTTTAATTTTAGTAACAGAACGTTCACATAGACATACCCATTTTTTATAATTTTCACCAGAGCAGAGCTTTATCTATAAGAAAAAAATGTAATAAATTAAATGTTAAAAACCTTATTAATTAATAAAAACATATTTTGACAGAGTGAATCAGTAGTACACTCAAGTAACTCGAACAATAATCTAACAGAAGTCCCAAATACGTCAAGCAGTCAACCAGGGACACCACAGATCGATTTAGTCGAAAACGAAATTAATGATAATGAATCAGAAATAACAGAGAAAAAATATGCAACACATTCCCAAGATTTAATATTATTTTAATTTTTAATTTTAATATTATTTTTATTTTTATGCACATGATCAATCATTTGAAATCTTTAAATATTTACGTAGTTAAATTTTTTTACTTTATAGAAGCGCGACTTATCTTCGCCTCTTACCAAAAAACTCAAAAACAATTGAAGGAAAGCGACATGTGAAGACTGTCCCTGTAAGACTTATTCGAGCTCAATCAGATTTCCATCGCGATCACATCGATGGGCCTTTTGCCACAGCAACAATTCGCTACTTGGAAACCTTGGCCTCTTTTCTCGGTCCGGAACAAGTACTCTTCATTTCTCAAAACGACAAAGCTCGCGTTCCCTTGGGTATCACTGCTGCTAATAAACAAGCTCCTCTGATAATGCACACTGAATATCGAATAGCCCTTCCTGATCATGATTGGGTAGTAGCTGAACGGCATATACTTATCCCATCAGTGTATGCGGGAATTGTTATAGAACCTGCAGGTCAGGGTAATCCATCCGCCGTTTCTTACTCAGGACCCACTTTTATCGCAATTCGAAGCGGAAAACACAGCAGTTCTACGGCCAATAGCCACGCTCAAGATCTAGAGACTCTTCTGAATCTGGAGAGCTTCCAGTTGATTTCTAGTTCAAATGCAGGGATTGTGAAACCTGTTTTGATTCTGACAGTTGATGGAGGTCCAGATGAAAATCCTAGATATCCGAAAATGATAAATTTCGCTATAAAAAATTTTAAGGACTACAATTTCGATGCTGTTTTTATTGCAGCTAACGCTCCAGGTACGTATGTAGAGTAAATTGAAACGTGTCAAAAATTTAATTATTGAAGATTTATACAAAGCACTGATTCGATTTATAAGAGTTTTGATACTGTAGAAGAGAAATACTAGATAAAAACGTAAATAATTTATTTATTTTGTTCAAACTGTTGCATCAGGAAGGAGTGCGTATAATAGGGTCGAGCGTCGCATGGCTCCTCTAAGTCGACAATTAACTGGTCTCATTTTACCCCATGAACATTTTGGTTCTCATTTAGATGGGAATGCAAAAACCATTGACGAAAATCTCGAGAGAGAAAACTTTAAATATGCTGGAGAGCTTTTAGCGGAATTGTGGAGCGAAATGAAGATCGACGGATATCCAGTGGACGCCATGTATGTTTCTTCTGAGCAGCCAGATCTTCCCTGCGACCCTGATCCAATTTGGTACTCTCGTCATGTAAGGGAGAGAGAGAGTCAATATCTCGTTCAGATTGTTAAATGCGATTCCAATGAATGTTGTTCTCTATCACGAAGTGCACTTCGCAGAATATTGCCGAATGGATTCCTACCTCCGCCAATTAAAGTAAAACAAACATCTAACGACCTTGTAGAAGATGAAACTGGCCATTTTTTAAGTTTGCAAGGCAGGCGTACTTTAGAAATAGAATCAGATCTAAAGGATTTTCTTCAGGTGAAGTTTTTAAATGTATTTTAAGTTGTCATATGTAGGTTGTAGGGCCTGTTTTAGATAACAGAGTATTATATAACATTTGTAATTTTAGTATGATGGGGTTTTAAACATTTTTCTTTCCTAAAAGATTTCTTATGACTACAGTTGCCCTTCTGTTGAATCACAGTTAGTTTCTCGTATGTGCAAAAAATATGGTCTATATTTTGCCTCAAAAAAAGGAGCTGTTATGCATTACAAAACAGTGCACAAATTGCAAAAAGACAACGAAATGGAAACATATTTTCCATGTAGCATTCGACCTAAACGCATTGCAGCTAAAAGAGCAAACGAGCTTCTATGCATAATAAAAAATGCTGAAACTGGAGATGAAGATGCAGAATGGTTATTGGAAGAAGACGTATCGAAGGACGATTTAGATTTTCCTACTGAGAAAGTTCACGACGATGTAGGCCTTCCAATAGTAAAAAATATTGATAGATGGGTCGAAGGACCATGGGTGATTGCGGAGGATTTGTAAAATTATTTTACATTTCTTGTAATTAAAAGTATTTCTAAACATTTTTTTTAAATGTTTATACGTTCGTTCTTTATAAAAGTTTTTAGATCTTCGATTCTCAAAGTTTATATTACCAAAAATGTAACATTTAATCCGTTCATTTTAATTTCTAAAAAAACTTTACGTTCGTTAAAAATTCGATCTCATATTTTATATAAATTAATAGAGTGATTATCATAAATATAAAAGAATAAATAATATAATTAAAATAAAATAATTATTTTTAAAAGAATATATCCATTTTCATTTAACTAAATTACTAGTTTTCTTTTCGTGATTAAAAAAAATTTTTGTGTAAAAATTAGGAGGGGGGGTCAAGAAAAATCTTACGTAATATCGACAGGGGAGGGTTAAGGAAATTCTTACTGTTGCGTATAGGTAGGGAGGGGGGGGGGGTTGAAAATGATTTAAAAAGTGCTTACGTAATACTTGAATAGCCCCTCAGTGACTATCAGGGTGCCGTCCTATGGCAGCAGGAAACGCAAAGCATAAAGCAGGAAATCTTAAGAGTGAAAGAGACAAAAGTATACTTCTGTCTTTTTCTCTCTCATGATTGCCTATTGGGTTGCATCATCATGAAAGTGACACAGATATGCAGATCTGTTTGTCTCTTTCACTCTCATGAGTTTCTGCTTTACGCCGATGTTTTCTGCTGTCAATATTTAGTTTCTTACATCATGCATGTTAAAATGTCTACAGTTTTTTGCATGGAATAATCGGACTAATAATCTCTTTTCGGACTACAAAAGTGATTTTTCGATCAACTGGTGGTTTAGCGGTGATTGTTCATTTTTTCTTTTTTCTTCTTTTGCAAGCAAAAAAACTCTAAATTTTCCCTCTTTTGCCTTTAAAAACGCTAATGAAAATCCATCTGAAAAGTTAACAGAATTAAACAAGCGCGCAACAAGGCCAACAAAATAGTGGGTATCGGGAACCACCCTAAATACACATTCAAACTAAACAAAGAAAGAAAAAAAAAAGAATTCAAACTCTCAAAAAGTGCATTTAATGTGGAATTTTATTATCCATCCAATAATTTAGATACCCACGCAAATGGAAGTAGGTATACCAGTGCTCTCAGATCGAGCTAGAAATTGACCGCCACCATACCTACCATTTTGGAACCGCAAAACAGAAGTAGAATGATTAACACTGTATGGAACTTCGTGTATAAGCCGAAAATGTAGGATTCGAACTTCGGTTTTTTCATGTTTTCTGCTTCACGATCTCAGACTGTGTAACCTTATCATTTTCCTGAAGATCTTATAACTTATAATTATCTTACATAATGCTTCAGTCGAGCCAGGGTCAAGTTTTAAAGATATTTAATGAAAAATCGAACAACTTTGTTTTACTGGAAATTATAACAAATAACGTTCATTCTCTATAATTTACATATCTAAATGAGAATTTAATAAGATAACAAACAAAACAGTGAGTGAGGAATCTATATGTGGTTTGTGTAAAGTTGAGTGAATGTGTCTGAAGTTGAGTATTTGTTCGGAGTAGATGATTCTAGAGTGAACAGAGGCGGATTGTCAGTGGATTTCGATTGCTCTTCCTGAAAGCATAATTTACGGCGTTTCAGATTTATGCTTGACAATATAATTTCCAAAATGCATAAAGATACACAAGAAGGAATCGACGGATTACAATATTATCGACTTCTTAGTCCCCACTTCTACGGAGTTTACAGTACGGTGGCAGAAGGGTGGACGAATAGGAAGATAAGTTGCAAGGATCGGTTGTGTAGTCTTTAGTACTTTTTATGGATAGTCATTTATAAATGCGCCTATTAAATGCTATCCGCCGGCTTAATTATTCACTTACAGTTGCACCTGCTAAGTGTTAATTAACTCCTTTTTACTATTGACTTTTGCGGATTAGAGTTTCGGTGGAGTAATCGGTTTGAGAATAAAAAAGAAAGTATTCTTGGGTGGAAAATATTAATAATAGATGCTCCTATTTATTAATATTTTATCATGGATTTCTACAGCCTTAGGCGATCCTATTGACTGTAGAAATCGTACACCTTTCGAATCAGAAAGAGAGAGAAAGAGCGGAGAAACGGAGAACGGATAAAGAAGAAGTTACGTTTAGAGAAAATGTCAAACATAGTAGCTCCTATAACATGACATTTCTCTTACACGAAAATTAACAACGACAGGTGCGTCTGAGCGTTGGCAGTTCTCCATACAAAAGAGTACGGAAATCGACAAGGATAGTAGCGTCTATGCCTTCCGATTTCGCCGGTGCTTTGCCTACCACAGATGCTCCTGTCGGTAGGAAAAGTACGTGAGTTTTCACCAGGCGAGAGCTCTCCGATGTACTCGGTGAGTATTCCCAGCTAGACTGACGAATTGCACTTCTGCCGGTAGACTTATAGGAATCAGCCTATAATAATGGCTGACCGGTGTGCGTAGAGTGGGTGTAGAGTGGGGACGATGGTTCAGGAACCTTCTCTTCGGCTCCTTCGGGCCTCCATATCGGGGTCGTGGCACTCAAAAAGAATTCTATTCCATAGCATTGTCTTGAGCGTTCTGTTTTACGCTGCAGGGATCTGGGGATTACGGTATTGTAAGGAGGTTGAGTAATTCACACTACCTTCTTCAAGAGATTCTTAGGTCTGCCTTCATACACTCCGGGGTACAATGTGGTGAATCTCAGACGGCCTTGACAATTGCTTCACTTTTGGAAATTGAAAAGAACTCGAAATTTAGAACACGTGGTAAAGTGTCGAATAATAAGCACAGAGTAGCAGAGAAGACGATTTCTTCCGGCATCGCGATATACACGGAAACAGGTAGCGCAAAGACAATTAATTTAAATAAATTTTAGACTCGAGTGGTAAGCTTAGGTGGCTTTGTGTTCATCATATGTAGTCGTAAAAGAAAGTTAAAATTAAGTTAAATGTCCTTCTACAAAATGTTACACGTAAAAATTTATAAAAATGAAAAAAGTGTCATAAACCTATTGCAAGTGAATAAAATTTTATTATTTTTCAGGAGTGTAACCTTACCAAAAATTCAGGGTATTAGAGAGATATGTCGGGATCTATTAGGATGTATATTGGTCATGGCAGATTCGGTACTCGTCTACCTTACAGATTCATACAACGCCAGATTTATGGATCCAATATTTGCTCTTATTTCATCGATATCGTTGTTCATCCTCAGCTATCCATACAGTAAGAAAAACCGTAGTCATTACGAAATTATTTTTTTGCAGGAACTTATGTGCCCTGATGGGTCTGTTACTTTTTAAAAAGGAATTAGTTACCATTACCGATGGATCACAAAAAAAAAGTAACTATTTACAGATATCGTTACCATTATTAAATATAACTTTATCTCAGTTACTTTTTTTGATACTTTTATATTTTAAAAATATAAGAAATATATACTAAGCAAAATAATAGCACAGCCACACAAAAAAAAGTGGCATGAACTTGGAACGCGACATATGTCTTCCTATGGATTTTGACGCTGTGAATCCGAATCCGAAGTCAGAATATGCCCTACACGATTAAAGTATTAATTCATATGAAAAAAATTGGTAAATGATAAAAGTTTTATGATTTTAAACAACTAAGAATAACAATTTTATTAGAATAACTTCTTTAAATATGCCGGGCCTGTGTTTTACCGTTTTATGTTTTTTAAGTTTGAGCTTATTATAAATTCTTACAGTATATTGTTTTCAATGCAAATGATGAATCAATATTTAAAAGCTGTTTGTAGTTTAAAATACAATCAATTAAGAAATTCGTGCATTTAAACCTTTACAACTTTGCGACAACTTTGTGAATATTTTCAAGAAGGTTATTTACAAAATAACGTTTTATAAGATGTGAACGTTTAAATGAACGAATTTTTTAATTGACTGTGTTTTAAACTACAAACAGCTTTTAAATATTGATTCATAATTTGCATTGAAAACAATATACTGTAGGAATTTATAATATGGTCAAACTTAAAAAACATAAAACGGTAAAACATACAACTTTATTGTAAGTGAATAAAAGAAAGAATAAAAATATTATCAGAGGATATATAAAGATGCGTCAGTTTCCATAAAGGCTATTTATTTAAAATCTTTGCATATATCTTATATTAAACAAAAAATAATAATTTTTTAAATTAAAGGCTATATGCAAAATTTACGTAATCATTTTCATTACCTGAAAATTTCATTATTTTGTAAGAAATGGTTTATGAACTGGAAGATTTTTAAAAATATTCAATTTATTTTAAAAAATTTTCAATTCATTCTGTTTTTAATTGTTGTAATTATAAATATAAATAAATTATAATTATAAAAATAAATATATATATATAT
>UCOK01008742.1:0-25679 GCA_900474325.1 Synergus umbraculus | reverse complement strand
ATATAATACATTATCTAGTATTTAATCGAAGGAATTAGCGAAAAAATAATTTTTGACAAAATGGCGACTTCTCAAAATAAAAGACTCGATTTTGAACGAAAATTTAAGCCTTAAATTGTTTATAAAATGGAAAATATTTATCGGAGAAAAAAAATCTTCGATTAATTACTAAAAAATCTAGTTAAAAAGGTTGTGTTAAAATTTGAGACTGATCGGTTCAGCCGTTTTCGAGAAATCTTGATCACCGATTTTGAAAACATAGTTTTGAGAAAAACGCGTTTAAAGTTTCGAATACTTGTAGGTAGCGCACTTGAAGGTAGCGCGCTGTTGATAGCTGTAACTTAGGTTCTGGTGCTCAGATCTCTATGAAATTTGGAGAAAATAATCTTAAAAGAATGTACTTTAAGAAAATGCAATAAAAATTTTTTTAGATTTTTTCGACCAACACAAGTGTATATAACCCCTTAAAAATCTTACAAGCCTTTTAAAATTTTGTAAAATTCTACGAGAATATTTATAATTCCTTAAAATTTCTTAAAACTCTTCCAAGTTTCTTAAAATCATTAAGTCCTTTGAAATTCCATAAGGAACATTAAAAACTCTTAAAATTCTTACAAGCTTTGTACAATCGTTTAAAATTTCACAAGGAACTTTAAAATTCCTTAAAATTCTTTGAATTCCCTAAACTTTCTTAAAAATTCCTTATGTCCTTTAAAATTTCACTAAATCTTTTATGTAAATATTATACAAATCTCTTGTAGTCCCTTTAAATTCCTAGAAACGTCTTAAAATCTTTTAAAATTATTGAAAATCTCTTGAAATCATTAGAAACGCAAAGAATCTCAAAAAGAATGCCTGGAAATTCTTTATAATCCTTCGAAATCCTTGGAAAGTTTCTAAAATCTGTTAAATAAACTATAAAATCTATATATCCAATACGACATAAATAACATAGTTAGCATAAATATCAATGAATTTCTATTTTCCCTGAAAACTTCTCGCCTTTCTCTTACATTTCCCTCACATTTCCAGGACTTTCCTGACTTCCCTGACATTTAGCCACCCTGTAAACACAATTGAAAAGTCCGGTCAATATAATTTGAATATATGTCAATACCTCTTTCACTTATTTGTAAATGATGGTTCTTCTTGATCAACAATCGTCTAAGGGCCGATTCCACCAACTGTGATTAAATTTTAATTCTTGATTAACTTCAGTTAATCAATACTTTGCGTACGCAAATCAAGGATTAAAATTTAATCACAATTGGTGGAATCGGCCCTAAAAATTCGAAAAAGTGAAAGATGTTCCATACGATCAGAGCTAGACTTGCTATCATATCGTCCAAATGAAGGAAAGCAATTGGCGAAGTTTGCTAAGGTGGTCGGCGGGGCTGAAAATTTATGACCGCAATGTCCATAAACCTCATCGTAATCGTATTCATAAGTATGCTTACATAGCTATAAGGGAGCAGACATGTCCCAGGTGTCTGGGATCCCACGACCAACATCGCAACGACCAGTGATACCGAACCCCTTGCGATACTGGGTGTATTCTAGGAATACACTCCAAACGCACAAAGGCCGTGGTCTGCCGCACACTTGATTGTCGCATAAATTAACCTCTGCTTAAGCAAAAGCGGCCCGTTGCCGTTGTTTGTTATATGCGAGGAACTTCGCTCTGAGATTTGCTCATACGTGAATACTGAACACCCCCCCAGTCCTCCAGGGAGTTACGTTAATGGTTGTAAACTTGTACGGAAGCGCACGAGCAACCAGCAAAACAAAAAAACAACCAACCCCTTAGCAGACGCCAAGTGCTCCACGAGTTAAATTGTTTAAGCAGTTGTGTCTCTCTAATAAGAGACACAAGAGACTTTTATAAGAGAGATTAGAGTTTATAGAGATTAGGAATAGAGGCTTAGATATATTGATTCTTTTCTTTCTAAGAAAAATTAAGCAGGATGAAATCGAATATTGACTTGTAGCCCTGCTTAAAATGACGGATAGGATCCGATAAAACCCTGATAAGGCCCTAATAGAAACCGGATAGCACTTTCATATGGGTATATCCGGGATCTATCCGGTTCCTTATTTTCCATCTGGGAAATCTTTGAGACTATCTGGGTTCTATCAGGAAAACGAAACCAATAATTTATTTTAGCAGAGACCATTGTTTTTTAAATCAGTTGTATCCGGGACGTAACCGAGCCACTAATTCACAAATTGATTTCCTCGAAGTCCATACTACAATCTATCCGGTTCTATCTGGAACCAATCAGGTCCAAGAAATCAATTAGTGTCATCAATCAACCTAGGCTTATCTGGGCCTTATCTGGGACATAGAACCAGTAATTGATTTCTTTTAAATTCTATAATGGTACCTATCCGGGTCTATCCGGAATCTGACCTAATATAATCTTTAAACCTAAATTTAATCAAGTCCTATCAGTCGGGCTTATCCGGTACCTACCTGGGACATGGAAACAGAAATTATTATTTTTCTTAATTCTACACGGGTTCCTATCCGGGCTTATCAGAACCCTATCTGGAACATGGAACCAGAAATCGATTTTGTTTAAGAAGAAATCTGTCCGGATCTACCCGGGATCTGAAATGTAATCTTTAATCTCAAATTTAACCAAATCCTATCAGTCGGGTTCATCCGGTATCTATCTGGGACATGGAAACGTATAAGTCCCAGATAGGCCCGGATAAATCTTTTCAAGCGTCCCATATAAGATCCGAATAGACCCGGATAGATCTAAATTATGGATGAAGTAGATCCCGGGTAGGACCGAATAGGCCCGGATAGATAGAAATTGTGTACCAGACAGATCCCGGCTATGACCAGATAAAACCCGGATAAAACTTACTTGGTATTACAGATAGGTCCAGATACAACCTGGTTACAAAATCCGGAAGTTTTCCGGATAGCTCCGTATAGAGGCCCGAGTCAATCCGAGTTTTATCCGGGTTCTATCCTGTATTTTAAGCAGGGAGAACACATTCGATTGAAATCTTAAACAAGATTTCTATGGTTTATCAAAGATTTTATAGTTTTATTGAATTTCAAGAGGTTTTCAAGAATTTTAAGAGATCTTTACGTATTTTAAAAGGTTTTAAAGGTTTTCGTGGAATTGTAAAGCATTTCAAGAATCTTGTAAACATTTTAAGAACTTTGGACATTTTAAAAATGATTTTAAGAAATTTAAATATTCCTCGTGGAATTATTTAAAAATTTCAAAAAATATTTTTGATCTTTGAAGGATTTTGTAAGGTTTTCCTTTACAAGAAATTTTATTCAGAGATTTTAAAGAATTTTAGGGAATTTCAAAGTTCCTCATTGAATTTGAAAGTATTTCACGAGATTTATATGATTTAAAAAAAATTTTTAAGAACTTGTAAAGGATTTCATGGAATTTTAATAGATTTCAATAAGTTTCCAATCATTTTATGAGATTTTGACGCATTTTAAGAGATATTACAGTTCCTCACAGAATTTTGAGAAATTTTGATTTTTACATTCTCATCAGAGAGAATGTATTAGATTTGTGTAAAATTTGACCCCCCCAGTTTTCATCAAATGTAGATTTTAGTTTGTTAGCACGATAACTTTCGAAAGAATTGACCGATTGGATTGTCCTTTGGTATACTCTTTTAGTGTCCTAAAATAAAGGTCAAGTTCGTTGTTCAGCCATTTTGGATAAAAATTCAAAAAGTTGGAGCATTTTGAAAATTTTTTAAACCACTTTTTTTTTTAATTTAAAAATTCTAATGACAGATGCTCGTAGTACTCAAAAAGACGAACAATTTTTCTTAATAACTTTTTTGGATAAAAAAAAAATTAAAAGACTTATAATATTTTGAAAATCTAAAAAAATGAAATAAAACTTGAATTAGAAGCCAAACAACGCACGATATGAAAAAAAGATTTATATGATTTGTAAATAAATTGTGTGAAATTGTGAAGAATTTAATGGAATTTTGATCGATTTCAATAAGTTTCCAATAATTTTAAGAGATATTAAAATACCTTGTTGAAATTTCGAAATATTTCAAAAGATGCTTAAAAGATTTTTTTTTAATTTTTAAGGATTTTAAAAGCCTTGTAAGAATTTTAAGAAATTTTGATTTTTTATATGTGATTTTAGGGGATATTATTGAAGTTTTTAATAATCTCACAAGATTTTTGGATTTATGAAAGATTTTGTAGAATTTTTTGGAATTTCAACAATTTTAAGATATTTTTACGTATTTTAAATGCTTTTGAAATTTTTTGTGGAATTGTAAAGAATTTTAAGAACTTTTGACATTTTTAAAATGATTTTAAGAAATTTAAATATTCCTCATGGAATTAATAAACGATTTCAAAAATTATTTTTGATTTTTTAAGGATTTTGTGAGATTTTTGTTTCCAAAAATTTTTATTTAGAAATTTTAATGTATTTTAGAGAATTTCAAAGTTCCTTATTGAATTTGAAAGTATTTCACGAGATTTATATGATTCTTAAAAAATTTTGTGAAATTGTAAAGGATGTCATGAAAATTTAACAGAAGCTTTCCAAGGATTTCGAAGGGTTTTAAAGAATTTCCAGGCATTCTTTGAAATTCTTTGGGTTTCTAATGATTTAAAGAGATTGTCAATACTTTTAAAAGATTTTAAGAGGTTTCTAGGAATTTAAAGATATTACAAGAGATTTGTATAATATTTGAAAGATTTAGTGAAATTTTAAAGGACTTCATGAAACTTTAAGTGATTTTTAAGAAAGTTTAGGGAATTCAAAAAATGTTAAGGAATTTTAAAGTTCCTTGTGAAGTTTTAAACGATTTTAAAAGGCTTGTAAGAATTACAAGCAATTTTGACTTTTTTAAAGTTGATTTGTGAAATTGGAAAGGATTTCATGAAATTTTAATAGAAGCTTTCCAATGATTTCGAAAAATTATAAAGAATTTCCAGGCATTCTTTGAAATTCTGTGGGATTTTTATGATGTGTAAAAGAGTTTGTAAAATTGTAAAGGATTTCATCGAATTTTAATAGATTTTAAAGAATTTGTGACATTTTATGAATAAGTTTCTAATAATTTGAAGAGATTTTAACGCATTTTAAGAAACTTTAAAGTTCCACCTGGAATTTTGAAGGATTGTAGAAAATTTAAAAGATTTTAAAGTTTTTTCAGGAATTTGAAGTGTTTGAAATAATTTCAAGGAATATTAAAACAATTATTGAAGATTTAAGGATTTTCATGAAATATTAACAAATTTGAAGAGATTTCTTGGAATTTTAAGATGTTTCCAGGAATGTCAAGAAATTTCCATGAATTTTAGGAGACTTCTAATTCGTCTTGAATTCTAGACATTTCTACGAATTTTAAGTATCGTGAAGTGATTTCAAAATACTTAAAGTGATATTATATGAAATTATCGAAAAATTTCAATAGTATTTTTACTGAAAATTAGTTCGCATTCTTAATACTTTCCTGTCAGGGAAATTTGTCTGAAACTCAGAGAAAAGTCAGAGAAAAGTCAGGGAAATGAAAAAATTGAATCCCTTGCCTGGTCACCCTGGTTTAGGGACATCAATATCAATTGTTAAATAATTTCGACCGGACCTTCCTCTAGTATATTCAGGGCTCTCTTTCTATACGTTTCAGATAAGCAGTTATCGACTGTAAAGATAGGAACCCTGTCGTAATGAATAATGTCGACACCTATCTGAATGACTATATACCACGTGACGATTCTTTTTCGGTGCGAATTGCTGGGACCTTTACGAAGGCAATTTCCGACACTAAGGCGGAAATCGAATTCCCTGGGGAACCGAGAGACCGGACAGTGGGATTCAGACTGGATTAATGTTCGTCGTGGAGTGATGTTTTATCGAATTTGTTGTCCTGACGTTTTAAGCGCAGCGAGTATTCTTGCAGAGGGCTGATGTATAACAGGAAAGTTGGTAGACCGTGTTGGTGAGCGGTTGTAACCATCAACTTGCTACACGTAACTCGTCCTGGCTGTTGCGTTCGGTTCGTTAGTTATTTGATCGACGTGTAATTACGCGAACGATTGGCAAACTTCGTTGCTTCGTAAAATTGATAATGGCACGCGCAACAGTACTGGCTTATGGAACGGCCACTCGGTACCGAACTGCGTAACTAGTTAGACCAATTTCGTTTTATTTCCTGTGGCTGCACTACCTTTAAACTTCCATCCGTTGAACAGACCTAAACACTGAAAATTGCAATTCTATTCTCAAGTTTTAATGATCAATTTTCAATTGAAACTAGACTAGAATCGAATAAAAGTCAATTATTATCATTTATCAATTATCAATTTTCTGTTTGCTCAGGTCCTTTGTTTATATTAATTATTTGGTAAGCCAAGTAGGTTAGCAATAAAGGACCACTGATACTGGATTGGGTATAGCCTTTGAAGCTTAGAGGATTCGGTGGGGTGTGCTATCAGCACACATACTAACAGTAATTACCCCATCTGTCTTCAAGCACCCTTCGGGAATCCCACCTCTCCTAGCCAGCACCTTTGTCAAAGATGCTCTCGGCTATCTCAAACCCTATCAACATCTCCAACTAAATATATTGTAGAGTAATAATTACTCCTAGGAATAAAGTAATTTCCGTGAGAAAATCTGATCCTATTGTCTTTTACTAGATATACTAGCAATTATAATTGATCATATATGATAAGCGCGCGATTAAATTTTCGTTTTTGATCACATTTTGCTAGTAGGAATAATAATTAAGAATTTTTAATTCTTGAAATATAAACTTTTCTAATTGTTTATCTAATTTCAGGAATCTTCATGAGTTTTATCAAATTCTTTAAAATATCTTTATTATCTTTGAAAATTTGGTGAAATTATTTTAAATTTTCGCAAACAAATGTGGGATTGGAAAAATTAAGGGATTTCAAAAGTATGTAAAACTAGCTGTCAAGTTGTATCAACTTTTGTACTCATTTAATGAGCGCTTTGCTTCCTCATAGAGGAAGCATTAAGTATTCTTTACATCAGCATTAAATTTTGATTAGTTGAGAAGTTTTATTCAAAAAATTCATTTTCGAAAATTACAATAAAGCATAAATTTCTTATTTTTTTTAATAAAATGCATTAATCTTTTAGGTGAATCAATTCGTCTAGACACAAAGAATCTTCATTTTCTTTACATCAGCTTTAAATTTTAATTATTTTAGAAATTATAGTCGAAAAATTACTTTTTTAAAAATACAATTAACCATAACTTTCTTATTTCTCAATTAAATGCATTCATCATACAGGTCCCTCGATTCGTCTCGACATAAAGAATATTCATTTTCCTTACGTCAACTCAAAATTTTGATTATTTGAAAACATAGAGCGAAAAATTAACTTTCAAAATTATAAATAAACATAACTTCCTTATTTTTTAATGAAATGCATTAATCATATAGGTCAATCGATTCGTCTCGATGAAAGGAATCTTCATTTCCTGTACACCAGCTTTAAATTTTCAATATTTGAGAAGTTATATTGGAAAAATGAATTTTACGAAAATTATAAAAGTACATAAAACTTTTAAAATTCAATATTTTGTTAAACCCTTGTAAGAAATTCAACTAGGTATATAGTTGAATAACAATGCAAAATATCATCAATTTATCTCTATGCGTTTTCAAGATATTGCAGGATTTTAATTTTTTAAATATAAAAATTTGTAATTACTAGTCTAATTTTGAGAATCTTAATTTTGTAAAATCCTTTCAAATTTCACGAAATATCCTGAAATCTCTTAAAAATCTACGAACATTTTCAAAATTTCGTAAAATATATAATAGTTTCTCAAATTACATAAAAGTCCCTTAAATTACTAAATATCCTTAAAATATCGTAAATCTCTTAAAATTTCCGAAAATGCAATGAAATTTCGCAAAATCCCTTGAATCCGTTAAAAATCCTTAAAATTAATTAAAATCTCATGAAATCTTAAGAAATCCCTTCAAATTCGTGAAAATCTAATAAAATCTCTTAAAATACCTTAAAATCTATTGGAATTTCGCAAAATGCCTAAAAATCTCTTAAAAATTGTTGAAATTACTTAAAATTTCACAAAATATACGGTCAAATACCTAAAAATTACTTTATAATCCTCTAAAATTCCATAATTTTTCCCAAAAAAATGTGACATTGGAAAAATTGAGGGATTGCAAAGGTATGCAAAATAATTTAGAGATTTAAATTTTTGAAATATAAAAATCTGTAATTCCTAGTCTAATTTCTTTATTTAAATTTCTTAAAATTATTCAAACTTCCATTAAAACCCTCAAAATACCTAAAAATCTAATGAAATTTTGTGAAATCCCTTCAAATTCCTTAAAAGTTTTCGAAATCACTTAAAATTTCTCAACATATCTATCGTTAAATCATTTAAGATTTTTCAAAATCCCCCAATCTCTTAAAATTGCTACAAATCAAATAAAATTTCGTAAAATCCCTTGAATTTCTTAAAAGTCTAAAACTATTTAACATCCCTTAAAATATCTGAAAAGTAAATGTCCTTAAAATTACTTGATATCCCATAAACTATCTTAAAGTCGCTTAAAATTTACTTAGAATCTCCAAAAATATCATAAAATCCCATAAAATTACTTCAAACTCCATGAAATTAATCCCTTGAAATTTTTGAAAATCCAATGAAATCTCGTAAATTCCTTAACATTTTTCAATCTTCCACGAAATCTCATTAAATCTCCTAAAATACCTTAAAATCTATTGAAATTGCGCGAAATGCCTAAAAATCACCTAACAATTTCTCAAATTACTTAAAATTCCACAAAATATATAGTCAAATTTCTTAAAATTACTTTACAAACCTTTAAAATCTCATAATTTTTCTGAAAAAAATGTCGAATTGGACAAATTAAGGGATTTCAAAACTGCAAAATAATTCAGATTTTAATTTTTGAAATATAAAAATTTGTAATTCCTAGTCTAATTTTGTGAATCTCAATAAATTTGTAAAAACCTTTCAAATTCCTATTAAATCCCATTAAAACCCTCAAAATATCCAAAAATTCAATGAAATTTTGTGAAAATCCTTGAAACAGCTTTAAAGTTTTTAAAATTACTTAAAATTACATAAAGTATCGTTAAATCCTTTAAAATTATTTAAAATCCCATGGAATCTCGATAAATACTTTGAATTACCTGAAAATCCAATGAAAACTCTTTATTAGATTTTTATATTCTTTAAATTTCTTTAGATTCTATAAAACCCTAATACCTGGTAAAATCCCTTAAAATTTCTGAAAATAAGAATAAATTTCATAAAATTCCGTGAAATTCTCTGAAACCCTTCAATATTTCTAAAATGTCAATAAATTTTCTAAAATTCGCATTCTCCATCTTAATAATCTTTTTGAAAACGAAAATAGTCTAAAAATAGTTTTCAAATTCAATTTATTCAGACAATTCGCTCAGTTTCTAAACCAATCAGGTTTTCAACAACAATGTGTTCGATAAATTAGTAACATCTCTTTTCTAAGATACGATTTATTACCACCTGAAGAAACAGACTTGGCTAAGCAATTCCTTCTATAAAAAATTGCAAGTCCGTGAAAAGTCATAAACATTCTAGGTGTTGAAAATATTCCTCGTGCAGAAAGATAAAAAATTCAAGTGCTTTCACAAGGGAAAGAATATTCCTGTTTTTTCCTCTAGCTTTTTTTTTTTTTTTTTTCCTTTTTTTTTTTTTTTAAAGAATGTCACACTTTTTTTAAATGTCGTTTGTCCTGACGTGTCGCTTCATTCGCTGCCTGCTCTACACTTTTGTTTTGCGCGAAACAATAAAGAGAGCACGTGTGCATAAGTGCCATGCTTCAACGTGAGTTTGTCGAACGAAGCAGAGGAAAATAGCACGAGGTAAGCAGTCGAGGAAAATTCGTCGCGACACTGCCACATGGGAAAATAAACTGTACCGTGAATTTCCGGGGAAGCTTTACCGAGCGAAGAATTCACTTTAGGTTTGTTCTTTCAAAATTCGTTGAAATATATATATATAGATAGATAGATAGATATATAGATATATATATATGCGAAAATTTAGGAGATCATCTTTCTCTTCTTAACTCGATCCTGGCCCGAATAAATCTACCGATACGGCCACCTTTGTTCCCAAGATCTTGAAATATTTATGCCCTTTCGCTTTTCCAGCCTTGCCTCAATTATTTTCCTAAGAGATATATCAATATTTGAATTTATTGCTTCTTCAATGCTCTAGAATGTTGAAAAATATTTCTAGATTCCCACTTGAAGTGTTTGGAGTGCTCTGCATGGGTGATGTTAATACGACGCTAGAAGGTACAATGAATGGATGAATAGTAAATAGAGCATTCCGGAAGGGTACAACTACAAACTGCCAACATACCAAAGTAACACTCCGCGGATCGTTTGTGCCACCTAAACACATACCAATGCTCGCCCACAGACTCGACTACCGGACATACCATCAGGACTGCCTCCGGTACTCTAGACATCCTGACAATGTCTATCTTTCCGGAATCTAAGACATCGATCTCTGACCTAACCGAGTGCAAATTCTCCCTTGCCCATCAATAAATCGATATATCGAGCAAACTCGACATATTGAAGGACGTACTTCAAATTTCAGGGGTTTGTGGATGGAAATTTCTATGGAGTGTAGTAATTTCTCTAGAGGAGTTACAGGCTTTCTGAAAAGCTTTTAGAACATTTCAACAACTAGTAGAATTTTGTACAACATTTCAGTAACTTTCTAAACCTTTTAAAAATACTAGTAAACCAACATTTTTGAGAAATTTTTAGAGAGAAACCATTTTTTTAAGAAAGGAATTTCAAGAGGTTTCTAGACATATTAAGAGAGTTTGACGATTTTCAAGTGATTCTTACGAAATTCAAAAGAGTTTTAGAATTTTAAAAAGATTTCGTAGAATTTTAGGATATTTTGTGCAATTTTAAAGGAATTTATGCAATTTTAGGAGGTTTTAAGAGGCTTCTAAGAATTTAAAAAGATTTCAAAGAATATCTGAGATTTTTAAGGTTTTCGTGAAATTTTAAGGAATTTCAAAAAGTTTATAAGAATTTTATGGGTTTTTAAGGAATTTTAAATGTTATCCTGGAATTCCAAGGAATTTTAAGATATTTTACAAGATTTCTAAGAATTGTGAGGAATCTTATAGAATTTGATGAGATTTCTAATAATTTAAAAATATTTCAAGAGATTTAAACAATTTTTTTTTTTAATTTTGTAGAATTGTTAGGGATTTCATGGAATTTGGCTAGATTTCTAATGATTTTCAGAGATTTTAAATTTTAAAGAATTTCAAGACGTTATTTCAAGGTATTTTTAGAGATTTTCATGAATTTCAAGGGATTTTGACGATTTTCAAGTAATTTTCACTGAATTGAATAGAATTTTATAATTACTAAATAACTTTGTAGAATTTTAGAGGAATTTAATGGATTTTGAATGTTGTAAAATTTGGAGGAATATTAAGATATTTCTAATAATTAGAATAAATTTTAAAGGATAAATAAAGGACATAAAGGGAATTTTATCATAGAATTTTAAGGAATTTCCAAAGATTTCTACGAATTTTAAGAGATTTTCACGAATTTTAACGAATTTTAGGAGATGTTTTTAACTTTTAAAATACTGCATGGATTTTCAAGGATTTTAAAGTTTGTCGGGTAATTTTATTAAAAGATTTCAAACGATTTTTCTGACTGAAAAGATTTCGTAGCATTTAAAAGAATTTTGAAAGTTTTCGCCAAATTTTTAGGGTTTTCCAGAGGATTTCTGATTTGTAAAATATTTTGTGGATTTTTAAGGACTTTATGAAATCTAAAGAGATTTTAAGGCATTTTAAAAGAATTTAAGACTTTTTTGACGAGTTTTATTAAAAATTGGTGAAATTTTAAAGGTTTTCATGGTATTTTATGAGATTTCTACTAATTCTAAGGAATTTTAAGACATTTTTCTGATTTTAAAAAAATTTTGTAGAATTTTTAAGAACTTCGTGGAATTTTTTGAAAATTTCTAAGAATTTTTAGATATTTTCACCACTTTCAACAAATGAAGGATTTTGAAGTTTTTTGTAAAATTTCAAGAGATCAGCAAATCAACATGTGCTTTATTATTTTGTTTTCCTTGTAACAATTTCTTAAAATACCCAGAATCTTCTCGAAATTCTTTCAGATTATACAATAAAATTGATGAAAACCCTCTAAATCATTTAAAATCCATTAAAACCGTTACAAATCTCTGAGCTCCCATGAAATTCCAGAAAATCTTTTAAAAGTCATTAAAATCTTACAATTCTCTTAAAATTCTTGGAAATTCCATGACAACATTTAAGATCCTTTAAAATTCTCAGAAACTTGTTAAAATTTTGAAATTTCTTGAAATTCCACAACAAGATTTAATATCCCAAAAACCTTGCTAAATCTCTTAAAATTTCACGAAAAAACTTCGAAATCTCTTAAAGTTTGAGAAAATCTCCTAAAATTCCCAGAAACTTCTTGAAATTCTTTACAATTCTACGATAACATTAAAAACCCTTTAAATACATTGAAAGTACTATAAATCTCGTCAGCTTCCATAAAATTCTTTAAAATCTCATAAAATATTTTAAAAATCAGAAAAATCTGTTGAAATTCCTTAAAATTATTAAAAATCTCATGAAATTCCACAAACTATTTAAAAATCATAAAAAAATCTCTTGAGTTCTCTTAAAATTCCTCGAAGTTTCATGAAAACATTTAAAATCCCATAAAATTCCTTACAGTTCTTAAAAACCTTTTAAAATTTTATAAATTCGTTTAAAATTCCCCGAAAATTACTTAAAATGCTCCGAAATCTTTTAAAAATCCTATTTCTTTAAAATCCCATATACATTGTTGTTCGAAACCTACTCTCTAAATTTGAATCAACGAAATTCCACTTGGTTCAGATTAAGAGAGTGATTAACATTAGAATAATTTGAAGTAATAAAAAAAAATAATCGCGTGTTGGTTTACCAGTAGAATAAAAAGAACATAAAATAGAAAAATGTAGATTTTTCAATAAAATACAAAAAATTCCTCTTCAAAATGAAATTCCTGGGTTCTTCTCTGTTTCCCAGTCCACTAGACACCTTAAAAAGGTTCTAAGAGTGTCTAACTAGCTTCTAAATTAAGGTTTAGAAAGAATCAGTTCCCAGACTTATAAATCAGACCTATGAGATTTTAATCATTTCCAAAAGATTCCAAAAGGTTCCAAAAGGTTCTGGATGTTATTGAAAGGTACTAAGAGATTCCGGAAAGTCCCACACGTTACGAATAAATTCTGGAAGTTACAGAAAGGGTCTAGACGTTGTTAAAAGTCTCCAGAAGATTCTGACTAGTCCTTAAAGTTCCTGACGGGCCGTTAAAGCTTCTAAACTTTCAGTCAACTCTCAGCAAAGTTGTGATAGTTCTTGAAAAGCCATAAAATCTTCTGGAATGTTCTAAAACTTACAAATATCTTCCGAAACACCTAGATTCTTTTTTCACTCTTTTCTTATTCTTCTCTACGATTAGGAGGACCACTCAAGACTCTTTTCCAGAGCTGATAGCGATTCGAACCGGAAAGAATAAGAAACGTAGAATAGTAAGTAGTAAGAGCTGGAGGGCTGACCGGAGCTCGAAGTTATTTACGGCCTGCACAGTGCGCTTTTTGCGATTTAGCCTGCAAGCCGGTACGACGATAAAACCCGCGTCGCTTATGCCACTCTAGTTTCGAGCCGAATTCCCAGGGATGTCGCAGGCTCAGCGTTAACCCGACGAATACATCGACCCTTAGATTAAAACATCCCTCCGCCTGGTCCCTTATATTCACCCGTTGCTCGTAGATTAAAACGTCGCGCTATCGGTCAAAGTATCGAGAAAGGGAGAGAGGGAAAGGGTGGACCATAGAATGAGGAAAAAAAAACTAGAGAGACGATGTCGATGTTCCGATGGAGTAATTTCAAAAGACACGAGCACTGAAAATTGCGACTGGTCTCTAAACGCGATTCTTTTGTCCCCTGGCATCAACAAAAATTTTCATCTCCGCAAATGAGGTACGACTTTTTATTTTCAAGTGAAAATTGCTTTCTGAAGCTCGAAAAAAGGTTCACTGGAGTTTTATTTTATAGAGAAAAATTCAGATGGAAGTTTAAATGAGAATTCAGATAGGATTGGAGAAATAGTCGGTGGTAGATAGTCAATAGTTATTACTAGAGGGATATACAATTTTTCTTATTTTTTTTTTTTTTAAATACGTTTTGTTGAAGATTCTAGGACATATCGAAATTGTTCAAGAAAGAAAACTGGGAGATATATCCGGATATTTTTAATGAGAGTGACAATCCCTTCTGACCCCGCTGATCCCGGTTGGACGCGTGCCGTTCGTTGATAAAGGATTTGTCGACAATTCAACTCCAAACGACACGAAAACCAGCTTTCAGTTCAGTGCTCCTTTTTTCAGGGCTTTTATTTTATTTCAACACACAATTTTTTTTCAACTCTAGTTTTCGTTATTGCGAAATAAAGTTTTTTAACTGAAATTTTGAATAGTATTCATTCTGTTGGAAGTAAAAAGATAGAAATTGACAGAAAGGGATAGAAATTTTCTATCCTATTTTCTATATGTTTTTCTATCTCTCAGTTTATGTCTTCCGAAAAAATTTGAACATCTTTCTATCTCCCATTTTCAATCTTTTTCTATCCTTAGTTTTAAACATATTAATTTTCATATTTTAAAAATGATTTTAAGGAATTTTAATAGTCCTCATAGAATTTAAAGAAAATTCAAGTCATTTTTGATTTTTAAAAGATTTAGTGAGATTTTCTATTTCAAGAGTTTTTTTTATAGAGATTTTAAGGAATTTCCAAAGGGTTTCAAGAATTTTAAGAAATCTTTACGTATTTTAAGGGATTTTAAAGATTTTCGTAGAATTTTAAGGGATTTCAATAGGATTTCAATAATTTGAAGAGAATTTTGATGCATTTTATGAGATTTTAAAAAATTATAAATATTCTTGTCAATTTAAAAAGATTTCAAAAAGTTTGTAAGAACTTTAAGAAATCTTAATTGTTTTATAGTGATTTTAAAAAATTTTAATTTTTCTCATGGAAATTGAAGGGATCTCATGAAATATATTTGAAGGAATTTCTTGGAATTTTAAGATATTTTTAGGAATTTCAAAAAATTTCAAGTCATTTTTGATTTTTAAAAGATTTTGTGAGATTTTTTATTTCAAGGTTTTTTTTTCGATATTTTAATGCACTTTCGGGAATTTTAAAAAATTTCATGGAATTTTAAAATATTTAAAGATGTTCTTGGGAATTTCAAAAGATTTCAGCGAATTTTAAGGGATTTCAATACGTTTCCAATAATTGTAAGAAATTTTGAAGGATTACTGAAAATTTTAAGATTTTTAGGAATTGAATAATTTAGATTTTGAAGTTTTTCTTGGAATTTAAAGTATTTCAAAAGATCTTGAGGAATTTTAATTTTTTAATTTTTTAGTGGAATTTTAAACTGTTTCTAGGAAATGCAAGAAATTTCAATGAATTTTAAGAGATATCCAAGGTTGTAAATTTTACAGATTTTTACGAATTTTAAGTGATTGGAAGTGATTTTACGTTTCACAACATTTAAAATGATATACGAAATTTAAAAAAAATGGCAATACTATTATTTTTGAAAATTTTCTCGCATTTTTATTTTACTTTTCTTCAGGGAAATTGAAAACTTAAATTTTGTGGCCACCTTGTAGAATGATGAAGATTGATATGGATACTTGATAGTATACTTCAAGAGAGATAGAGAAGGATTGGAATTATTATACGTGAATAGATGTGTATATAAAGTTATGGATTGAAAAAGATAGGCTTCCTAGTAGATTGTAAAAAGGATAGAAAAGGATTGAGATGATTATATTAAGGATAGACATGGATAGAAAGGTATTGATTGAAAAGGATAGACTTGGTAATACACTTCAAGAGATATAGGAAAGGATTGAAATGGATATACTTGGTAGTAAACTTAAATAGATATAGAAAAGGATTGCAAAGATTATACAATTATAGATGTGGATAGATTAGTAGAGATTGAAAAGGATAAGCGTCTAAAAGAGATAAATAAGGATTCAAATGATTATACCAGAGATAGACATGGATAGGAAAGTAGGGATTGAAAAAGAGAGACGCTGCAATAAATTGCGAAAGGGATATAAAAAGATTGGTGTGGATAGACGGAGAATAAACAAAGATTTCCGTGGATAGATGGCGGATAGGAAATTATTGGTGAAGATAGACGAATGATACAGAAAGATAGAAATATTGAGATTCAAAAGGAAAGAGATTATTGTAAATTAAAAAAGAAATAAAAATAGATTGGCGTGGATAACGATATATACATTTGAATTCATTTTTTCTTTCTATTTCAATCCTGAAGATTGAAAAAGATTCAAATAGATAGACTTTCTATCTTTTTACTTCCAACAGGGCATATTTGAAAAGATTCGAAAATACTGAATTTGTTATTGAAGAAAAAAGAAAAATACAGGGAAAAAAAAAGAAAAAACAACATAAAATATTCGAAATATTCCTTAGAAATACTTGTTCACTAATTTTACGATTAAAAACATGAAAGAAGGCTGTTGAAATGATTTTTGACATTTCCTGCTTGAAATGTGAGTTCTAAATCATGCGGTGAGCATTGTGGAATTTGTAGAATGAAACATGACGCTTTGCGAGCGTGTCAGTACGTATATTGTGGTAGTCCCGTGGGATGACAGAACAGAGGGAAACGGACCAACGAGATTCTCTGAAATTACGTATTTACGAGAGGAAAGTCGGAGGGTCCGAAATGTCGCTTAATGCCAAATCCCAACACTACACTGCGAGAAAAAGAGAATGAGAGAATTCATTCCACACGATCTAGTCGATTCATTCTTTTCTATACTTAAAAAGATCCCTATCGAAGATTTACTTTTTTTTAAATATTATAATTTATGATATTTTATTTCTTTTTTTCTATTCGTCACAATTAAAATTTTATTTGAAAAAATTTGAGTTTTATAGAATTAACATTAACATGATATGAATTTAAAAAACTTAAACAATTTTCAAAAATAATACATATTTCTAAAAACTGTTTCCTTATATTTTATAAATTAAATAATAATCACGAAATGTGTTTTGCTTTATAAAAAATAATAGTTGTTTTAAAAATTAACTACGTTTACAGTTGAATAGATGTTTAGTTGTGGTTTCTTTTTTCTATAAAGAAAATATATGATAACGAAATCCAAGCCGGAGGCGTTCCCAATAATAACCAAATTAATATTGAGAACGAAATGCGGTTAATATTGGGAGAGTCGAGTGTAGAAAATACAGCAATATCCTCAAAATAAATCTTTACTCACAGTTCAACACTCTGACTCGATTTCTTTCCTTAGTGGTTGATATCAACTTACCTGAAACAAAGAAATTCATCAATTATTTTTTATTAAATAACATGGAATATTTTATTTGTTACATGTTTCTAATTCTAGAAAATATTATTATTATAGATTTTTTTTACAACTATAATTATCCACTCTGGACTACTGTGACCCAGTTTTCCAAATATACATATATATCTATAATAATACAAGAATTAAATTCTACTCAGGAGTGGATACATTTTTCCAATGGAAAAACATTATTCCGTTTATTTCAACAAATCCAATTTCAATTCGAAATCTACGGTTTCAGTGCAAAATAAAATATGGTGGCGTGTGTTTGCATAACGAGAATCGATCGTTCGTCTTTTAATCGTAAAATATGCACGTGACTAGCCCAATTCACCGGCCTGGTGCCACACCACAGTTGAACCAGACCACGTGGTGTGGATTTGAGATTCCGTTCAGAGTGGAAAATGGAATTTGGGTCACTGCAAATCATGGTTTCATTGTTGAACGTTCTTTTGAAATACATAACTCGAATTCGACGAAAATTAGCATTATTCGTTTGCCCTTTTTGCTCGACAAACTCGATGGCCATTTGTAGCCGATTATCGTTCGTTTAAATCGAATTCGTTCCATGAAACGGGGCTCTGGAATACTGATGAGAAATTTCAAGCTCAACATTTTAGTTTTCCAAGTTTTTAAGGTAGCTGAAAAGCTCTAAAAAGCCCTGGATGTTTATAATGTTGTTTTATGGGTTTTTTGCTTTATTATGATTTATAATGATTTTTAATGATTTATAATAGAAGAATTTAATGATTTTTAAGAAATTTTCTAGTGATTTTAAGCAGTTTTAAGTGAATTTAGGCAATTCAAAAAAATTTCAGGGTGGTCACAAGATTCAATTTTTTCTTTTCCCTGACATTTCCCTGACTTTTCCCTAAATTTCAGACAAATTTCACTGACAGAAAAGTATTAAAAATGCGAACACTTTAAATCACTTTAAATATTTTGAAATCACTTCAAAATACTTAAAATTCATAAAAATCTCTAAAATTCAAGACAAACTTGGAAGACTCTTAAAATCCATTGAAATTTCTTGAAATTACGAGAAACATCTTAAAATTCGAAGAAATCTCTTTAAATTTATTAATATTTCATGAAAACCCTTAAATCTTCACTAATTGTTTTAAAATTCCTCAAAATGATCTTATATACTGCAAATTCCTCAAAAAACATAAAAATATTTAAATTTCCTGCTATCCTTCAAAATTTCACAAACTCTTTTAAAAATCACTTTAAATAATTCAAAATTCCACAAGGAACTTTAATGTCTCTTAAAATGCGTCAAAATCTCTTAAAATTATAGGAAACTTATTGAAATCCCATAAAATTCTCTGAAAACTTTTTAAATTCCTAGAAACATCTTAAAATTTTTTTAAATTTCACTATAATATTTAAAATCCTATAAAATGTCAAAAATTCTTTAAAATCTATTAAAATACGATAAAATCATTTACAATTTTACAAACTCTTTTACGAATCATAAAAATCTCGTGAAATACTTTAAAATTCAAAAATAATTTTTGAAATTTTTTTTTAATTCCACGAAGAATATTAAAATTCCTTAAATTCATTAAAAAAATTTTTAAATTCTTGAAACTGTTAAAATTACTTTAAAATATCAAAATTTCTTAAAATTCTTACAAGCTTTTTAAAACCGTTTAAAACTCCACAAGGAACATTACAATTTCTTAAAATTCTTTGAATTACTTAAACATTCTTAAAAATCTCTTAAAATTTCATGAAGTCCTTTGAAATTTCACTAAATCTTTTAAATATTATACAAATCTTTTGTAATCTCTTTAAATTTCTAGAAACTTCATAAAATCTTTTTAAATTATTAACAATCTCTTGATATCATTAGAAGCTCAAAGAATTTCAAAGAATGCTTGGGAATTCTTTATAATCCTTGGAAATCCTTGGAAAGCTTCTACTAAAATTTCATGAAATCCTTACAATTTCACAAAATTTTTTTAAGAATCATATAAATCTCGCGAAATACTTTAAAAATCAATAAGGAACTTTAAAATTTCCTAAAATACATTAAAATTTGTAAATACAAATTCTTGGAAACAAAAACCTCACAAAATCCTACAAAAATCAAAAATAATTATTAAAATTTTGTTATTAATTCCACGAGGAATATTTAAATTTCTTCAAATTATTTTAAGAGTGTCAAAAGTTCTTAAAATTTTTACAAGCTTTTTAAAATTCTTTACAATGCCATAACAAACTTTAAAACCTTTTAAAATACGTAAGGGTCTCTTAAAATTCTTGAAAACCTCTTGAAATTCCTTAAACTTCTACAACATCTTTTATAAATCATAAAAGTCTTGTGAGTTATAAAAGAATTGTATTATGAATTTCATGAAAAATTATGAATTTTATTATTATTTATAAAAGAATTTAAATCTCTTTATGTTGTAAATTCGAGAGATTTTTACGACTGTTAAATCTTGTGAATTGATTTGAAGTTTCAAAAGAGTTAAAGTGATATTATACTCAATTTTTAAAAAATTTCAATAGTATTACTATTGAACATTTATAAGCATTTTTAATACTTTTTTTCAGGGAAATTTGTCTGAAAGTCAGGGAAAAATCGAAGAAATGTCAGAGAGATTGAAAAATTGAATCTTGTGGCCACCCTTTATAAGTAATTACTACAACCAATCAACAAAGAGAAAAATCTTTTAAAACCTTCTTTCAAAAATTCGTATAATAGAATTTTCCAGAATGTTCTAACAAGAACTTGAAGAATCCATTAGCAACTGCTATAATCTTTCATCAACTTCTAATATCTCTAAAAATCTTTTCAAGTCTTTTTGAACACTAGAATTGTTTTTTATATACTTTTCTCAATTTTAAGAAATCATCCAAAAACTTACAAACGTTTCCATAGGTTTTGGAAAGTTTGAAAAATATCTAAAAAAATTAGCTTTCCAAAAAATCTAGAATTTTTCGAATTCCGTCGATTGTCTGAATTTTATTTCAGATAATTGTCATCGACACTTTGAAGGATATTCTGAAGCCCATTGGCAAGAGTATTTTTTGCAATTTCTATGTACGTGCCTTTGTGTAATTTTCGGTTGGGAACGATGGCAGCTGTAAAAAATAGTGATAATGGTGTAGCTTCGTCTCTGTCACGAGTTTTCCCACCTAGTGGGATTCTCCACGTCTATTGGGATATTCCCTTTCTCGTCCCTTTCTCACTCGTTCTCACTCGAAAGAGAGCGAGTAACAATCAGACAAATGTGTGGTTCTGGACACGCGAGACCGTTGCGATCGAGGGAAGCGATAACGTAGTAAATTTTATCGTCACGCACCACAAATGGACTCGTTGCAGTTTGCATTGTTTTCGCGGTAGCGATCAGGGATTTCGTGGTAAAGTGGAATTTTCGCTTGTCACTTATGGAAATACCGGAAATTAAAAGCAATTATGTTCAACACAAACTTTTTGTTCAAGAATTACTCTCTCGGAACGTTTTACAAACTTCTCTCAGCTTTAAAAAACTTTATAAAACTATTCAACAACTTCTCAAGAAAAGCTTTTTTTCAAACACAAAGGGGGGAAGGTCTCTAAGGCAAGTTTTTGGCCCAAAAAATTCGAAAAAATCCATACAGTATCTACTAACAATAAGAAGTCAATTCCACCCTAAACGAACAACCCCCACCCTCCCATTATTTTGCTGGATTTTTTGCTGTTTGACCTTTAAACGACCTTGAATCTGATATGATGGACAACCAACCCCGAACTCGAAATCAGCGACCCCAAAAACCTATTTAGGTATTTTTCTGGATTTTTTGCAATTTGACCTTCAAATGACCTTGAATATGACATGCTAGAGGTCAACGGACCTCGGATTCGAAATCAGCGACCCTAAAAACCTATGTGTATATTTTTCTGGATTTTTAAATTGAATTTTTAACAATTTGACCTTGAAACAACCTTGAATCCGATATGATGGAGGTCAACGGACCTCGGATTCGAAACCAGCGACCCCAAAAAGCTATCTATGTATTTTTCTGGATTTTTTGCAGTTTGACCTTCAAATGACCTAAAATTTCTTTAAATCTCCTTAAATTCCTTAAAATCACATGAAACCTTTTAAAATTCATTTAAAATTCCTTCAAATACTTAAAAAACAATTTATTGCAGAAAATGAAAAAGTTTAATAACCAAATATTGTAAATAATGATTCCGCAGAATAGTTTTTTAATCCTGATGGGGTATTGACCAGTTTTTCCTAGTTGGGGTATTTACTAGGGTATTTTTAGGATAAACTGACAAGGCTCTGGCCAGTTTTCCTTAAGTAGGGCAATATTCTGCCTAAGCGTTGCAAGCCTTGTCAGAAGTAGGAAAAACTGACCAGGACCCTGTCAGAATCCCATCTATTGTCCTACATAGGAAAAACTTGTCAGGGCCTTGTCAGTTAACCCAAAAAATACCCTAGTTAAATAGAAATTTCTTTTCTGAAAATTTAGAAACTTTATTAACGATTTCAGAGGGTCTAGCGGACTGGGAAACCATTTTTTAAAGATAGGATTTCTAATTTCTATATTTCTATTTATGCAATTTTTTGTTTTAATTTTTTTTTTTTCAGAAATCTCTGGAAATTCCTTATCTTTACCTGATGTAAAGGTCAGGTTTTGACATGGAAAACTCTTCAACACCCTATTTCATTATCAACTATAATTCGGTTTTATTGTATTATTTAAAGGTCAGAATACCAATTTAAGATATCGTTATTAATGAGATATTACTACTTTGACCCATAAATGCCTAATTATATTAAAATATTTTTTCTTAAAACAGAAATCCCGACTAGGGCCTCGTAAACACCCCATTTTAAATAGGGCTAAATGGGGCAAATTATACATGCGAGTGTACATCAAACAGGAGGTAACTTTTAACAGATTTTTAAACAAGGAAAATTTTCTTTATTGATCCCCAACATAATAGCGAGGGTGAGAAACTCAAAAAAATCAGAAAATCGAATTGAAAACCAAAAACGAGGCGTATTAACCCAGATTTTAAAATGAGAAAAATTATCGCTACTAATAAGCGATAATTTTTCTCTATGGTGGGGGATCAGAACGTGGAAAATCCTCTTTATTGATATATATTATTAAATGTATATAAATTGTATATATTGTATATAAATATAAATGATATATAAATGAGGAATATCAAACACGTGACAAGCGAAAAAGATTGGTTCGATAATTGAAGCTAATCAGCCATCAATAAGTCCTCAATTTTCTTCATTTTTTCAATTTTCATCACTTTGTCTGGAGCGCTCTAATTGGCTCGACGTCCGGAGTATTTCACGGCTGAAATCTTTACGTCGCCAAAATCCTTCCCGAGTCACATTAGTCTCGTCCGGGCCAACTAATGTCGGGTGATTAGTTGGATTTATTTGAGAGTTTGATCTTACGAGGCGTACCGGTGTTCGCGAGCAAGTTGTAAATTAACCACAAATGTCAACGCACCCGTTTGCTTAAGACACACGCACGCCGTACGTTTCTCTTCGTGTCGTACCTATCGATCTTTCTCACTGCTGAAAGATCCCTGGGGATAAAGTTTATCAAAATTTACAGCCCTTTTCGAGATGGCAGAAGCTTGAGCGATGGCGTTTCAAGTACCTCGACTTTTTTTCTCACCCCCAGAGTGTCGAACCTGCAGCTGATGACAAAATTTCTCCCGTGAAAATTTTTATATGAGTTCTATTGTAAAAGCGGATATATTATCTATAAAAATCAAATTTAAGAACTGCCAGTTAATTTGGGGTCTATTAGCTGGGTGGCTACATTTTGTAGTTTATTTAACAGATTTTAGAAAATTTCCAAGGATTTCGAAGAATTATAAAGAATTTCCTGGCATTCTTTGAAATCCTTTGGGCTTCTAAAGATTTCAGGAGATTTTTAATAATTTTAAAAGTTTTTAACAGGTTTCTAGGAATTTAAAGAGATTACAAGAGATTTGTATAGTATTTAAAATATTTAGTGGAATTTTAAAGGACTTGATGAAATTTTGAGAGATTATTAGATATTTACATATTTTAAAGGATTTAACAATTTTTCATGGAATTATGAAGGATTTTAAAAAACTTTTTTCATGTAAATTTAAAGGGTTTCGAAATGGAAATTTATCTCTACAATTTCACAAAACTTTTTTACGAATCATATATAAATGTCGTGAAATACTTTAAAATTCAGTAAGGAACTTTGAAATTCCCTAAAATATATCAAAATTTGTAAATAAAAATTCTTGGAATGAGAAACCTCACAAAATTCTTCAAAAATCAAAAATAATTTTTAAAATTTTTTATTAATTCCACGAGGAATATTTAGATTCCTTAAAATCATTTTTAAAATGTCAAAAGTTCTTAAAATTTTTACAAGTATCTTAAAATTCTTTACATTCCATGAAAACTTTAAAACCTTTTAAAATATGTAAGGGTCTCTTAAAATTCTTGAAATTCCAGAAAATTCTACAAAATCTTTTATAAATTATAAAAATCTTGTAAAATTCTTTAAAATTTCAATCAAAACCCCTAAAATCACTTTTTAAAAAATCAAAATTTCTTAAAATTCTTACAAGCCTTTTAAAATATTCTAAAGATCTCTTGAAATATTTCAAATTCGAATTAACAACTTTTGAAATCTCTTAAAATTCATAGATTTAAATGCTTTAAATTCCAAGAAAAACTTCAAAATCTTTTAAAACTCTTAAAAATTTCTTGTAATCCTTCAAAATTCCTTAAAAATTTTTCAGAATCTCTTAAAATGCACAAAAATTTCTTTGAATTATTAGAAACTTATTGAAATCCATTAAAATTTGCTGAAATCTTTTGAAATTTCTAAAAGCATCTTTAAATATCTCAAAATTCCACTATACAATATTTAAAATTCCATGAAAACCTTTACATTTACAATTATTTTAAAAAATCTTTTACAAATCATAAAAATTAATTTAAATTCTTTAAAATTTCCTAAGGTGGAGTAAAATCCCTCCTAAAAAACCCTTGAAGTAAAAAATCTCACAACATCTTTCAAAAATCAAAAATGATGAAATTTTTATAAATTCTATGAAGATTATTAAAAGTCCATAAATTCATTTTTAAAATGTCAAAACAACTTACAATTTTTACAAAATTCTTTAGAATTCCACGAAAAACTTTAAAATCCCTTAAAATACAAAAAGATTTCTTAATATTCATTGAAATGTCTTGAAATTCCTATAAACATCATAAAATTTCAAGAAATTCTTTCAAAATGAATATTTCATGACATCTATTCAATTTCCATGAAGAAAATTTAAATTCTTTGAAACTACTTTAAAATAATAAAAATTTCTTAAAACTTTGACATGCCTTTTAAAACTCTTTTAAATTCTACGAGAATATTTATAATTCCTTAAAATCTCTTAAAATTCATACAAGTTTCTTCAAATTCTTGAAAGGCTTTTGAAATTCCTTAAACTTCTATAAAATCTTTTATAAATCATAAAGATGCTGTGAAATCATTTAAACTAGTTGTGAAGTTGTACACAACTTTTGTGCTCATTCAATGAGCACTTTGCTTCCTCTAAGCAAATATGATTTGCTTCCTCATAGAGGAAGAATTAAGCTTCGATATTACTTGTTTCCATTTATATTTCCAGTTATATTTGAAAAATTCATTTTTAAAAAATTAATGAAGCATTACTTTTTTATTTTTTAATGAAATACATTAATCATATAGGTCAATCGATTCGTCTCGACATAAGGAATCTTCATTTTTCTTACGTCAACTCAAGATTTTGATTATTTGAAAACATAGAGCGAAAAATTAACTTTCAAAATTATAAATAAACATAACTTCCTTATTTTTTAAAGAAATGCATTAATCATATAGGTCAATCGATTCGTCTCGATGACAGGAATATTCAGTTCCCTTACACTAGCTTTAAATTTTCAATATTTGAGAAGTTATAGTGGAAAAATGAATTTTACGAAAATTATAAAAGTACATAAAACTTTTAAAATTAAATATTTTGTGAAACCCTTAAAAGAAATTCAACTAGGTATATAGTTGAATAACTATGCAAAATTTCATCAATTTATCTCTACGCGTTTTCAAGATAATGCAGGAT
>UCOK01008740.1:0-66310 GCA_900474325.1 Synergus umbraculus | reverse complement strand
AATAGCAACCAATCAAATGCCGAGCGCAACTCATATGGTCAGTGATGTCACATTGCACAGTCTATAAAATAATCCTATAATATCATAATAATGATAAGTATGATTAATTGCAAGTTTTTAAATATAATTTTTTAGTCATATAGGGCGATTATAAAATTTAGGTTTTAAATTATTATAAGCGCCCAGTGGGCAAAAAATTTAAAGAAATTTATAAAATATAAGAAAACATTTTTTTATAAATATATATTATTTTTGAAAATTGATTAAGTTTTTGAAATTCATATCCTATGTTACTTTTATTCCTATAAAGCTTAAATTAAAAAAAAAATTTTATTCTGACGCATTGATAGTTATTATTTTTTATATTAGATAATAGTTCTTGTATAAGTAAATAGATAACACTATCATTCTTTCTAACGAATAAGCAATAGAATAATTATTTTTAATCAGTCATAACAATTAATTTTTTTACAGATAGAAGAATATGGGTTTACTTACTTCCAATATTGGAAGTAAGTAATATTGGAAGATAAAATGCATCCAGAAAAACAGGCTAATATAAATTAATATATTGCTGCTATAATTTGTAAGTAAATTAGAATTTTTTAATTTGAAATCGTTTTTAGTCATTGAAAACCCAGTGGGCAAAAAATTTAACAGCATTGGAGCCACGTTCTAATCTAAAAATTCGATTTTTTCATTTTACGCAACAAATATTAAATTGGGAATTTTTTCCCTCTGTAGAATTAATCAATTTTTAACTAGAATTATGCGTACAGAGCGAAAAAAATATCTAATTCAAATATTTTTTAAATAAAACGAAAATATTCAATTTTGACGTTAGATTTTGAATTCTACGTTTTATGTAAAAAGTATCGAAATTAAATATTTTTTCGCTCTATACGCAGTCTTATATTTGCAAAAAGATTAGCGCTACAGAGCGAAAAAATAATTATCTATAATTTTCGTTGAGTAAAATGGAGAATAGAATTTGGAGTTTAACACTTGGGGCCAACTCCGTTAAAGAAGTTTTTAGGACGGCCTAAAAACGTCCAATGTTCAAAATACGTCCTAAAACGACTTTGGAATATTGGACGTTTTTTGGCCTGACGTTTTTAGGACGTTCTAAAAACTTCTTTAAATTTTGTGCCCACTGGGCGTCCAAAAATTTCAGACATAAAAAAATGTTAAAAAACTTGCAAATTAAAATTTGAAAATTAACTTGAACTTGTAATTTTCTAATCGTTAAAATTCAAACATTTTCAGATTTCGATTATTTATTTCTAAAAGGCTTGAAGTTTAAAACTCTCGAATTTTGAGTGGTTCAAAGTTTGAATCGTTTAAAAAGTGGAAATTATTTGAATTTGGAAATTACTGAAGTGGAAATTATCTGAATTTGGAAAGGACCAAATTTTAAATCATAATTAAAATTTTGATTTGATAGAAATGATCAAATGTAGAACGTCTTCAAGTATTGGAATTCAGCATAAATAGATTCTTATATAACTCAAAATTGGTCTTATAAAGAAGAAAATTTTCTTGACCTACAGGGGTCAGAGAAAAATGAGAAATGGGTGGGATTCTTCGGTGACAGTGACCCTTGGGATGGTTCCGTTTGCGTCAGTCATCCGCTTTTCATTTCCAGCTATCGATCTGGAAAGTTTCCGCTTCGAAACCGAGAAACGCTTGCGCACCAGGTTGTCTCTGATATTTACAGAATCAGAAAGAATTGAACAACCCCGAGCAACACTCGCCGCAAGTAATTTTTTGAAGGGTCATTCTCGTTAGTTGAAGCCCTGACTCAATTTTCAGAGTCAAAATCGCGTGTGTTCTGAGTTGATAAAAGGGGATTATTTAAGAGGAAGGGAGGAACCAAATTTAAGATTCGAAGGCCACTAGCGAGCCAATCGAGTCAAAAGAGGGTAACAATCATCTGGGCAGGGGCGAAGGACATCGAGGAAACAGAGGTAATACTTTTTTGCTAAATAATATTCAACTTTTGCCTCCCTTTTCAAATTAAATTCTTTTAACAGGGGTAAGATTTCATCTAAAAATTCAGAGGGTTTAGTATCCTCAGTGATAGAGGGATAAACTGTGATGAAATTAGAGAAGGTATTGATAATGAATAAAGAACGATCCAACCCTTTGTTTGTATCGATAGGAATCATTTAAATTAAAATTGAGGATATTAAAGGGTGTTGGAGTTGTTCTAATCTAAAAATTCGATTTGTTCATTTTACTCAACAAATATTAAATTGGGAATTTTTTCCCTCTGTAGAATTAATCAATTTTTAACTGGAATTATGCGCACAGAGAAAATATCTAGTTAAAATATTTTTTAAGTAAAATGAAAATATTGAATTTTGAAGATTTTGAATTCTTCGTTTTGTGACAAAAGTATCGAAATTAAATATTTTTTCGCTCTATACGCAGTCTTATATTTGAAAAAAGATTAGCGCTACAGAGCAATAAAATATTTATCTAAAATTTTTGTTGAGTAAAATGGAGAATGGAATTTTGAGTATAATTTTACTTTTTAAAATTAATTCTCGTCTTTCTTTTTTTAACAGGGTAGTTCGACAGTGAAACAAGAAAAAGTACCCAAGAAACACACTCCAATGTATCCCGGTTCTTGTGCCGGAAGCAGAACAATCGAGACATGTCGTTGCCCCGAGAATGGAGTTTTCAAAACTCGAGTAGATCGGTCGATGATCGAGGACCGACCTCGGCCGCGTCTCAGGAGGGTGTCGGTCCGACCACCATGGACGAGAATATGAACCAACAGAACCAGCTGGGCTCTCTCTTTTCCATCCACTCAGCCCCAGTTTTCGACCTAAATACAGGGACATCATCTCCGAAGAGACCAACCTCCCTGGTGGTCCAGGTGACAGCAAATTCGACCCCCATAGTGCCACCTCATCTCAGTCCACCAGAAACGATTGAAGACGAGGACAACGACAATCTTTTGACGATTTCGAGTCTTACAGCCAGACCCTTGATTGCCAAATCTCGAGAGCTGAGATCTTCGAAACAAGACAGCATCATCAGGAAGTGGAAGAAGAAAAAGAAATCAAAAAACGGCGATGATAAAATAAAAAATCCCAACTTTGTGCCACTGGATGGTGGATATGGTTGGGTCGTTGTTTTTGGGGCATTTTTTGTACAATTTTGGGTTGCTGGATTGGTTAAATCTTATGGGGTTCTTTATCTTGAGGTCATGGAGAATTTCAAGGACTCGTCTGCCTCCTTTGCTTCCTGGATTCCAGCGATTTTGTCCTGTCTTTGTCTTGCCTTGGGTGAGTCAAGTTATAATTTTAATTCTACAATATAAATTATTAGGGAAATGCGATTAGTTGCCAGGAAAAATAGAAATTTCTAGGTATTCTCTGAGATTCTCTTGGTTTCTAATGATTTCAACAGTTTTTCAATAATTTAAAAAATTTTTAAGCGGTTTCTAGGAATTTTGAAGTTCCTTGAGAAATTTTAAAGGATTTCATGAGCTTTTATGATTTTCTAAAGATTTTGTGAAATTTTAGGGAATTTTGAAAAGTTTTTAAAAATTAAAAAAGTGTTTTACGTATTTAAAGGGATTTAAAAGTTTTTCGTGGAATTATAAAGGAATTCTCATGGAATTTAAAAGGATTTTAAAAAGCTTGTAAGAATTTAAAGAAAGTCTAATTATTTTAAAGTGATTTTAAAGAATTGAAACTTTTCTAATGGAATTTTAAAGGATTTCACAAAATTTTTATGATTTATAAAAAACTTTGTAGAAGTTTAAGGAATTTCAAGAGGGTTTCAAGAATTTTAAGAAATCTTTACGTATTTTAAGGGATTTTAAAGTTTTTCGTAAAAGTCGTAAGTAATTTTGACATTTGAAAAACAATTCTAAGGAATTTGAATAGTCCTCATAGAATTAAAAAAAATTTTAAGTCATTTTTGATTTTTAAAAGATCTTGTAAGATTTTTTATGTCAAGAGTTTTTTTTTTAGAGATTTTAATGCACTTTAGGGAATTTTAAAGAATTATATGAGATTTTTATTATTTGTAAACGATTTTATAAAATAATTGTAAAGAATTTCATGGAATTTTAAGATATTTAAAGATTTTTTAGGAATTTCAAAAGATTTTCGCGAATTTTAAGGGACTTCAATAGGTTTCTAATAATTTAAAGAAATTTTTGTGCATTTTAAGAGATTTTAAAATTCCTCGTGGAATTTTACAATATTGTACGAGATTCTAAACATTTTTTATGGAATTTCAAAGGATTGCAGGAAATTTCAAGAGAGAAATCTTTTAAAATTTATGAATTTAAAAATATTTTGAAGTTTTTTTTGGAATTTAAAGTATTTCAAAGGATTTTGAGGAATTTTAAAAAGATTAGTGAAAATTGAAGGGATCTCATGAAATATTAACAAATTTGAAGAGATTTTGTGGAATTTAAAGATTTTTCTAGTAATTTCAAGAAATTCAATGAAGTGATTTTAAATTTCAAAAGATATAAACTGATATTATACTAAATTTTTAAAAAATGTTAACAGTATTATTATTAAAAATTGATACGCAATTTTATTACGTTTCTGTCAGGGAAATTGAATCTTGAAGCTATCCTGATTTTAAATTCTAACTTAATTTCATCGCTAGTTAGATTGCATGATGTTAAACTTTAAATAGAAACATTTTCAGAATATTAATTGCTTCAAAACAGTAAATTCTAGTTCCAGAACTTGACCTAGAATTGAAATCGAATGTTCTTAGAGAGTTATTAGCCAATTCCTGACTGCCAGCCATAAATTCTAATCATGCTTCTAAAATCTTGAACCTAAACAGTACTCGCGAATAATAAAATACGAAAATAGTCAAATAAATTAACAGTTGCGAGTATACTAAACTACTAATAATTTCACTCAAGGGCCTTGGAATATTTGGAAAAATCATCAAAAGAAAGTTGAATAAATATTTCATTTCTATAATACCTATATCCTATACTGTAATAACAGCTCAATAGGGATTACTTTGAAAGGTCTAAAATCGAAACGATTTTCTTCAAGGGCTTTAAATGTTTCATCAGGAAACTGAAAGGAAATTGAGTGTAAGACCAGATTTTCTTCCTCTACGTAACAGTTCGAGCTTATAGTCGTAAATGGATATATTACGTAATTTCAGTGAATTTTAAGTTCAAAAGCTTTTAGTATAATATGTTTAGCTATATTTTATTCGTGCGTCATTGATCGTCGTGAATAAGAGCCTGAATCGAAGAAAAATCCCCCTAAATTCTTAATATTTTATTTATACATATCTAATTTTTTACTCGAATGTTTTTTGGACTTTAAATTAACGCTTTTTTAATTTATATTGCAGCACCAGTGACGAGCATGTTGTGCCAAAAATACAGCTGCCGAGCGGTGGTTTTTATCGGAGGCCTTTTTTGCGCTCTCGGACTTACCATTAGCTACTTTGCTACTCGCTTGATTCATCTGTTTTTCACCTTTGGAGTCCTTACAGGTGAGAAAATAACCAGAATTTAGTAACTTTGTGAACGAGAAGAAAATAACAAACATAATGGTGTTGAAGCCAAGTTGTAATCTAAAAATTCGATTTCTTCATTTTACTCAACAAATATTAAATTTGGAATTTTTTCCCTCTGTAGAATTAATCAATTTTTAACTATAATTATGCATACAGAGTGAGAAAATATCTAATTGAAATATTTTTTAAGAAAAAGGAAAATATTGAATTTTAAAGTGAGATTTTGAATTCTTCGTTTTATGGAAAAAGTATCGAAATTAAATATTTTTTCGCTCTGTACGCAGTCTTATATTTGAAAAAGGATTTGCACTACAGAGCGCAAAAATATTTACCTATAATTTTCGTTGAGTAAAATGGAGAATAGAATGTTGAGCTTAACACTTGGGTCCAACGCCCATAAAATAAAATAAAATAAATATCATCTTGGAAAATTCAATCCTAAATCAAAATGAAATCACAATTTGCAGGAATTGGAGGAGGTTTGTCAACAACTCCAGGCATCATTTTAGTTTCACAGTACTTTGACAAGCATCGAGCCCTAGCAAACGGAATTTGTGTCTCAGGAACAGCAGCAGGGAGTTTCGTTTTGCCCCTGATGATAAAAACCTTAGTAACGAATTTTGGATTTCATGGAACGATTCTTCTCCTCGGAGGATGTATGCTCCACGTCTGTGTGAGTGCAACTCTTTACAGACCTCTAGAAAACAATTACGTGGAACAACCGTCCACAGAGAAGACAATAAAGCCAGAAGAAGTGATGGAACCTTTGCCAACTAAACAGCAGAAACTGGATCTTCTTTTTGCTAATGACCAGACAACCAAGAACAATCTGCTGAACGAGCTTTTTCATCAAAATAATACTGTGACCTTGGAGCTAACAGATAGTGAAGAGGAAAAAGATATTATGGGAGAAGGACTCAGATTGAAGCCACTTCCGAAGATACGAAGTTCCAGTATTCTGCATAGTGTTGAAGATCTTTCGACTGATTCTACTTGTGTTTATAAAGCCAGATCTTCACTTAGGTATTTATTCGTTATTTATTGAAAATTATTATGTTCGTGAGTTTGTTCTAATTGTGTATGGTTTTTAGGTCTTTGAGATCATCTGTCACAGCTGTTTGTCCACAAGCCTTGCCAGTTGAACATATAGAGGAAAAAGCAGCTAAGAAATCACTGGCTCAAAAAGTCGCACAGTATCTTGATCTGTCTCTTCTAAAAGATCCTCAGTTCATCATGATGTGTCTCTCTGTGATGTTGATGTCCACCGGAAGTCCCTACATGCTTTACTATCTTCCAGCTTATGTTCATGCTTCTGGATACACAAAATCTGAAGCTGGATATCTTGTTGCTATTTCAGCAACTCTAGATCTTTGTGGAAGATTGGGACTTGGTTGGTTATCTGATCTGCAGCTCTTTGATAGGCGAAAAGGCTACATTGGAAGGTTAGCCATTTTTGAAAATTTGAAATATTAAATTATAGCTTCGGGCAAAGATAAACTAATTATTTTTTGCATTATTTTCAGTATTGTTGGCGCTGGAGTGGCAGTTTTAGCAATTCCAATGGCTCACTCTTTCTACGTTTTGGCATGTTCTGTTGGGATGTATGGCCTCTGTTTGGGTTGTTGGTTCCTTTTGGTCCCTGTTCTTCTTGCTGATCAATATGGAACAGACAAAATATCTTCTAGTTATGGCCTGGTCAGAATGTTCCAGAGTGTTGGGGCCATTTCCATCCCACCACTTGCAGGTATTTATTTCAAGCTTCTATTTTAATAATTAATTACCTTCATATCTATCCTCTATTTATCTCTACAATCCAATATTTCTCATTCTTCTTTATTGAATACCTAATCCTCTCGAATTTAGTCATCAAATTTTTAAGCTCCTAAACTTTGTTCAATGCTGTATTCTCTCCATTGAAATTCGCTAAAGTCAATCGTTCAAGTGAAACTGAAAGCAACAGGAAAAATACGAAAGCCACTCCTGTAGTTCTCTAGTCCTATTTGTTTCTTTTTCATTTTCACTTGAATGAATGCTTATGGAAGCTTCTGTGGCAACAATGAAAACAAGCAATTAATTGAAAGAGACTCTAACTCTGAAAGCATCTCTAGAAACGTAGAAATTTATTGGCTAACTGATACACGTGGCAAACGTTGGGAAGGGCTGAGGATGACAATTCCTATTTTGAGAACAAGGTCAAAAGTTTTCCTCGTGTTGAGTCAAATTTCCCAGACTTAAATATTTTTATTGTATATTTTTCTCCTGATATTCAATATTGCATTCTGGTTTTTATTTTATAATTCTTTTTTTACAATTTAATTTATACTCCTTTTCCAAAGTGCGTCTCTAGCGAATCTGACATTGGTCTATTGGTTTATCGATTAAACGTACGTCCATGAAAGTCTGAAAGTTTTCTCTTATTTGTCTGAAGATGTATTAGAGTTTATAATTCTGAAAGTCTTCTATTTAAGTTTGAAGGCTACTATGCAGATTTATATAAAAAATCAAATTAAACATTTTCATCTTGGATGTTATATCATAATTTTTATTTCAATTTCGATATTAAGGGCGTTGGACCCAAGTGTTAAGTTCAAAATTCCATTCTCCATTTTACTCAACGAAAATTATAGATAAATATTTTTTCGCTCTGTAGCGCTAATCTTTTTGCAAATGTAAGACTGCGTACAGAGCGAAAAAATATTTAATTTCGATACTTTTTGTATAAAATGAGGAATTCAAAATCTAACTTTAAAATTTAATATTTTCGTTTTACTTACAAAATATTTGAATTATATATTTTCTCGCTCTGTACGCATAATTCTAGTTAAAAATTGATTAATTCTACAGAAGGAAAAAATTCCAAATTTAATATTTATATAGTAAAATGAGGAAATCGAGTTTTTAGATTGGAACTTGAATTCACCCCCCTTAAAAAATACATTTTTAATAAAATTTAGCAAATTCACTTTTGAATTATTGTAGTTCATAAAGATTCAGGTTTATGATTCTGTAATATATATTTCATCATCATACGTAATTCAGCTGATGAAACGAATTGATCTAACTTACTTATAAGAAACAACAGATATCGGAAAATAAGTTGTTTATGTCGAATGACGTGAGAGTAAATATTCTTTATATTGCACGACCTAATTGACTACTTTCCTTTCTAGGTGCATAAATATCGATGGCACATTTTTTATCTTTCTTGATCTTGATAAGATTCGCAAATATCAGACTTTATATGTTATTCAATTTTATCAGCAAGAGAATTTTAAAAGAATTTCAAATATTTTATTATAACTAAATAAAAATTATATAAATTGAATTAAAGTTTGAAAATGCTTTCAGGCTACTTGCGAGACGTGACCGGAAGTTACAATGTTTGTTTCCTGTGTATGGGGACCTGCATGGTGTTGGGTGGATTGCCACTTTTATTGGTCTCTACTAGCTACACTAGTAAACCTGAATCAGAGCTGCCAGTGGACGTCGAAAACAAAAAGGATATAGCTTCTCCGACCAAGGATTAAAAAACTGCCCTCGACATCGATAAGAGAAGGTCAAATATAAAGTGAAAATAGCCAATTGCAGTTCAATCAACGTCATACACTATACAATCGATCGCAGTTTCATAGTTTCATTAATCGGTACGTGACAAGCATCAACGACTAATTTGTCTCAACTAATCAGAAAGTCTTACAAACTCCGAAACCATTTACATACAAACTTCTCTAATGAAAGAAGACCGACGATTGATGCAATTTGTTCTATGTATTTTATGTTTAGAAATTTGGAAGTCAAATAACGTAGTATTCCAAAGGATACTACCAATTCTAAGATAGGGTTTAAAAAATTGAAGACTTCTAAAATTTCAATTTAAATAATTTAAATTAATACTTTTATAACTTCAATTTACAAAATCAGCACGGCTGATAAACGTTTTCAATATATCTCAGAAATTTACGAGATTTCTGAGTGAGAAGGAGAAAAAGCGAAAAGTTTTCTTGGAGTTAATGAGAGAGACAATTTTGCAGTCTTTTTTTTTAAGGAAATGGACTCCAGGATTAATTTTGAATTTAAATAATAATAATTGACTTTGAATTTTGATAATTGAGTATATGATGGAAAGAAAAGAGCCAATCTTTTTCTAACATGATTTTTCCCCATTACATATTAATATTTTTATTGTATTTTTACAAAAATCACAATTTTATGGTGCAAGGGGAAAAATTTATAATTTTTAATTTTAATTGTTATGTTTTTTCATTTTCAAATATTATTTTATATTTTTTTAAACCTTTTTTTATGTTGATAACGGGGGACGGCTTTAATTAAAATATATACACTTTAATTTATATATTTTTTTAAGTTTTTTTTTCTAGATTAATTTATCTTCCTTTATGGTTTTATATTTTTAAGCCGTGCATTGTTCTGTACATTTTTATTGGTGTTTCAATGTTTGTAAGAATGAAGGATTTTTGGAATTCGTGGAATCGTTTCTCTAGCAACAATTATTGATCTTGACGATTTTTGATCAAAGAAAAGGAGAATTGTAATATACATTTGATTTAGATTTAAATACCTATGTGAAAGAAAAAAAGTTGAATGTAAATATTTTAATATTTCACTTGATTTGAATGTGAAATCATAATAATTTGCAAACCTACATAGTATTAATTTAAAAAAACATGAAGTGAGAAATTTAGACATTACAATATTTAGTTTAGATCATAATTAAAAAATTAAATATTAATTTATTGATTCTTCAGAATATCTTTCTTTAAAAAAATAATTACATTAAAAAATATGGAAATTGTTGAACATTATAAAAAAAAATAAAAATATTTTTGAGCACAGAATTATGGATTAGCGAGCACAGTTAAGAATCAAAAATACTTTTTGATTTGACAAGAAATAAAAGGCTGTGTGGAAAAGAACAAAAAATGGATTGAGGAGACGAATGTAAATAATCTTTGAAAAGAATGTGTGAAAGTGAAAGTAAAAATTAAGGAAAGAAGCAATAATGAGGCGAAGTAAATTTTATTTAAAAAAATTGTTTAAAAATGGTTTCATATGCTTTTAAGTAAAAAATACTATAATTTTTGATTATCAATAATTTAGTTAATATAGAAAAAAATATTTTCTTAAATAATTCCAAAAAAAAAACTGCATTTCCTAACTATTGAAATTATTTTTTACCCTTCTGGAATGAAACTTAATTCACCTCACTATAAAACTTGGAGTTCATCATCGAGCTGTTTCTGGCTGTGCTTAAACGAATTTTGTAATGTTTATTCGATTTCAGGGTCGTACCAATATAAGTGGCATCGAGTTTTTAGTTTTTTTTTTGTTTATTGTTATTTATCTTTAAAACATCAAGAACTCGAGTGTAAAAAATAAATGTTCACTTCGCCTTCGTGCGGCCCTGTACAGAATGTTTTTGAAAAGATGTCTCGTTTTTTACAAAGCACCGTAAAATTGATTATGTTAATAATTTTCATCTGCACCAAAGAAAAAATTAAAGAGTTAATTTAAAAAATAAAATTATACAAATTCGAAGGCAATAAATGTATCAATTCAATAAAAAATGACAACAATTATTTTCACCATGAAAAGTTATTAATAAAAGTTATAAATAAACTAAGATAAATTTTTTCACTTAAATAAAAGCCTTCGCATCTGGTTTTTCATATGAATTGGAAAAATTCGGGACTCTTCAATTTTGAAATAAGATTCCCGTATTTTTTGTCAGCGAATTGTAAATACACAAAAAATATATTGTTAATTGGAGTGGAGTTTGCGAGAATTCGTCAGACTGAAATACAATGGCGATGGAATGTGAAAGTAACGTTTGTGAGGCAACGAGAAAATTGCAAATATGTACTTATTATTGAGAGTAGTTTTTTAATTTCGCGATTTATTTCTAGGAAAAATATTTCGTCTTGACGAAAGAATGTAATAGAAATAATTTCTCCTATTTTAATATTTTATCCAGACTACTATAATATCCTTGGGAATTAATATTTGAAATTATTTTCAAAATACTTAATTTTTTCACCTTCCATCGAGAAAATATCTTTCTTAGGAATTTTTTAAGTAAGTCTGGTCGAAGCTCGCGTATTCAAAAAATCAGATTGGATCGGTTCATCGAAGAAGATGCCAGGCGAGTTTTTCTTAAAGAAGCACCGAATCCGACTGATACCGATAGTTAATTAATGAATTAATTAATTAATTAAATAAGAGAAAGTATGTTTTAAGATCGACGTATGTTATAAAATCAATAACAGAGTGTTTGTGATTCCAAGGTATGGTCGACATTCAGTCGAAACATTGTCTATACAAATAAAAAATTAACAAATAAAAATAATAAAAATACATTGAACAAGAATATTTTACTTTCTACAAAAACCTTGACAATCTCATCACTCATCAGTTTGAAAGGTTTGAAATAACAAGTTCAATTTCACAGATAACATTTCTATTTTTTTTTATCAAAACATCTGAGAAAATGAATAATTATTGACAACTTCAGTGGAGATAATTTTTTGAATTTCCACGTGTATTTTAGTTGTTTTTAGTTAATTTTTTTTACACGAGGTAGAAGATAGTTTATCACGAAATACGATCACCAACGTCAATATTAGAATTCTTTATATATCAGAAAAATGACTAGAGATAATTAACGTGTGATTAATTGAGTAAGTTTGTTTTTCGATTTCGAAAGATATAACCAAGAAAATAATTATATTTTATTTATTATTAGAAAAGTCGTGAAAATATTTAGAATAAAGAAACAATTTTTTAAACATTGCTAAAAAGTCATGAAAAATTTTTTAAATAAAAAAATTGTTTTCTAGTGACAGACCTTGGCGATAAAGAAAAAGATTGGAAGAAGACTGGAGAGAAGAAAGTTTCAAAAAATGAAGGACTGAGAGCAGAAAAAATTATTCAATCAATTGGAAATAATGAGAATGCAAAAAAATTTTTGAAAAATCAAAAAGGTTGGAATCATACATGGGCAACACCAAATAAAATTAATTTTAAAGATGGTTTGTCAGTTCGAGATGTTGTTCCTGGACCTTTTATTTCCCCAAGATTGGCAAGTGTCTTTTTATTTTTATTTTTTATTTTTATATTCAATGAAATAAAAATATTTTTTAAAAATGTTTCCACGGTTTCTAAAGCCCAAAATTTTTATTTATTGACTGGCAGAAATTTACTCAGTTTTCCGGAATTTTCAGAGCTTTCTTAAAGTTTAAAGGAATTTTAAAGAGACTTTAAAGGATTGTAAAAGATTTTAAGTAATTTTTAGGACTTTTTCAGAATTTCAAGGATTTTTTTTGGAATTCCAGAAATATTGAAGGATTTTATGTGATTTTGTGTAATTTTTAGGAATTTTAGAAACTTCAAGAAATTTGAAAGGATTTTAAGAGATTTTATGAGATTTCAAGAGATTTTAATGAATTCCATGGAATTTTGAAATATTTCAAAAGATTTTAAGAAATTTAAAGAAGATTTAAAAAATTTCAACTAATATAAAAATATTTTATGGGATTTCATTTTATTTCGTCTATATTAAAATCAATTCCTTGAAATTCCTTTGATTCAATTAAAGTCTGATTAAATACCATAAAATGTCTTGAAATCTTGTGAAAACTCTTGAATATCCTTAAATGGTTTTAAACACTTTTGAAAATTCTTTGAAGTTCCTTAGAATTAAATGAAAATTGATTAATTCTATACAGAGGGAAAAAAATTTAATTATAATTTATTAATTTTAAAGGTGAAAGTGACTCCTTTTGTGTTAAATTCGACCAGTCAATTAAAAAACGTAGATCGAATTCGTCGAGGAATTCCAGATGCCTGGGCAGAATATTTGGCTGTAAACGGACTCAGCAGTGATATCGATAAGAAAAATATTGAAAAGGAATTAACTCTGGGTTACAGTAATCTTCAAGTTACAGATTTCGTCTGGAACGAACTTGGACTGCCTCTGACTCAGGGAATTCCTGATCCTTGGAAACCAGTTTTGTCAGAAAATTATTCACGTTATGGTGACGAAAGAGTGGATATTTGTTTGGTAAAATAATATTAAATATGTAGTCTAAAATAATTATATAATTGTATAAAAATTATATAAATATTTTGTTTTGTATACAAAATTGTAAAAAAAAATCATTGTGTCGAGATTCGAACCCCGAAGGGTCTCCAGTATTTACCTAATTTTAAGATTTGCAGCTGATATAAAGATTTCCAGTTTAAATATCTCGAAGACTATTTTGTCATTTCAAAAATGAAAAATCACGTGTATATCAAGATAAATTACTTAATAAAATTAAATAATAATTTTAATTATGTAATAAAAAATAGTAAGTGCGACTAATTCAAAAATTTTTTGTAGTGCAATCCGGCGATATCGAAAAATCCCAAATGTCATATCCGTTGTGAAAGAAAAGCAAAGAAGGTGAAATGTAAATCATTCAAACGAGAATTTCGAAAACCTGAAAATGAGCTTTACAAAATTCCTGAGCATATTTCGAAAGAAAAGAAGAATAAATACCAGGGAAAAGTAAATGGAAGGCACGATCCGAATTTTTTTCGAAGAAGTGAATTTGAAAATAATCGAGAATCTGAAAGTTTACATGAATTAAATAATGTTATTCAGTGCGATATAAGTGGCAAAATAACTTTTCAGGGAAAAAGTTTTGAAGGAGTTGGATCTTTGAAATTTAAATGTGGTCAGAATGGAAATTTCATTTCTCAAGGAATTCAGGTCTGAAAATTAGGACACGATTTTGTACTAAATTTTAAAGTTTCTCACAGATAATTTTTAACGAAAAAAATTATTTAGCAAACAGAAAGCCGTCAATATTTGCCTAATTTTGCCCAGAATATTTACAACAAATTAAGTCAAAACTCGAAGATACGAGACATGGTATCGAACTTTGAGCCCAAAAAACAATTCTCAAAGTTAAAAAATATTTTTAATGGAAAAAAGGATGATGAAAGTGAAGATTTTGGAGAGGAAATTAAGTTAATTTGTTGCAAGTGTTCCTGTCCTTATTTTAGAGTCCTGCCAAATGAATTATTGAATGACGATTTAAAGAAAGAAAAAATAACTAAAAATTGTAGGTTTTCAATTTAATTATATAGTAAATCCAAAAGATTATGCAATATAGAAAAATTAATTTAAATCTCTTAGTTATTAATTATTTCCTTTTTAGTACCTACATCTTACAAAGGATCAAAAAATCAGATCGAGATAGAAACTAGAAAAAAAACTCACAAAACTAGATGTGACTGTAAAAAAAACAAAAAAAGAAAGGATCATTTAGAGAAAAATATAGAAAAAGATAACTCGTTCAAAAAGGATAATGAAGATGATAAAAAAGGACGTGAATATGAAATAAAACATACCGAAGACAGCATTGATAGTGGAGATAATGCTGATGTTTCCGTTTCCGACTATTCAAAGTAATAACTTTAAATTAAAATATATATCCCATCTTAAAAAAGTTTTTTTACCCTCGTCTCTTAAAATTTCACGAAAACCTTCGAAATTCCTTAAAATTTGTTAAAAAATCTTAAAATTCCTAGAAACCTCTTAAAGTTTCTTAACATTTAAAATCTTTTAAAATCATCAGAAATTTCATAAAATTCCATGAAATCCTTATAAATTTTAAAATATTTTTAAAATTTCAAAAATCTCTTGAATAATCTTAAAATTTTACAAAAACCTTCAAAATCCTTGTAAATTCTACAAAATCTTTAAAAAAAATCATAAAAATACTCTGAAATTCCTGAATAAATTTTCTTGAAATCCTTGAAAATTATTATAAATCTCATAAAGAGATGCGATGTCTTTTAAAAACCATTAAAATCTCTTGAATTCTCTGAAAATTTTTGGAAATTATGATAAAATTTAAAATCCTTTAAAATCCTGTAAAATTATCAGAAACTTTTCGAAATTTCGAAATTCTTTGACAAAATTAAAAATCTCTGAATCCTTAAAATCTCTTAAAATTTCCAGAACCTTCTTGAAATTCTTGAAATTCTTCTTGAATATCTTTTAAAAATCAGAAAATATTTTGTTAATTTCTTAAAATATCATGAAATCCTTAAAATTCCATACAATATTTTTAAACTTATGAAAATTTCTTGAAATCTATTAAAGTTTGTGGAAATCTGTTAAAATTCCTAGGATCTTTGAGAAATTTTAGTTAAAATTCTACAATAATATTCCACATCCAAATCTGGACAAATTTCATGAAATCCTTCACATTTCTACAAATTTTTTTAAATTATTAGAAATCTCATAAAATTTCATAAAATCCCTCGCAATTTTTAGAAATCTTTTGAAATATCTGAAAATTCCTTGGAATTCCAGGATAATATTTAAAATTCCTTAAATCCCCATAAAACTCTTACAAAACTTTTGAAATTCCTTAAAATTTCACGAAAACCTTAGAAATTGTTGAAATTCTTTAAAATCTTTTTAAATTCTTAGAAACCTCTTCAAATTTCTTCAAATATCTAAAAAATTCTACAAAATTTTTTTAAAATTCGAAAAATCTCTTGAAATCTTTTAAAATTATGAGAAATCTCATAAAAATCCACCAAATCCATAAAAATTCCACAATATCTTTTAAAAATCTCGCATATATTATAGTTTCAAATCTGATTGGCTTTGGAATTTTTATTTGGCTTTCAACTTGTAAAAAGTAGAAATCAAATTTACTAAAACTTATTTTATCTCAAGACCTGACGAAAAGAGTCTCAGAGAAAGTGTAACTCAATCACTGACTTCTTTGAATGAAATTGCAAATCCGAATGGAAAATCTGGAGAAAAATTGCACGAGGAATTTAAAACAGAAGAAAAAGGAATTTCTAAAGAACAAAACGTATGTATCCCTTGTGGTAAAAGGCTGACGAGGAAAACTTCAAAAGATAATAATGTCACAAAGGATTTAACTTCTGATCTCACTGATGATTTGCCAAGTCGGAAAGACGATCGAAAATATCCTAGGCGGAGAAAATTTGAATCTGAACGCGTACAAAGTCCAGTTCGTTTATGGATTTGTTTTTAATTTTTACAAGGATAATTTTAAATTACTTTTTACTTATAAACTTGAAAAATAATGTTAATTTTCTTTTTTTGGAATAGAATACTCAACCAAGACAAAGAGCAGTCTCTTATTCATCCGACGTCGAAAGAATGGCTAAAGATAAAGAAAAAATGGAAAAAAAGGCTCCGTATCTAGAAAAAAGTCGATCATCTCGAATTTCAAGTGGGGCAATGATCCCTCGCTTAGAAACAAAGAAAACTTCTGATAAGGTAAGATAAATTACAAAATTATAAATAAATACCTGAAAAGTAGTAATTTATTTTAAAATTTTCAGGAAGGAATTTCAGAGAAGAATTCTCAAAATGATAATGGAATCGAAATTCTAAGTAAAAATTCAGATGAAGAATTATTCATTAAGGAGGACAAAAAATTAAGCGATTCTTCTCAGGTGGAATCCAGAAATCGAGGGGGTGGATTAGGAATTCGATTTCCCCAAAAAGATTCAGAATTTGACAAACGCGAAACTAGAAAAAAAGCTTGGTGCGATGAAGAAAATAGGGTAGATTGTTTTAGGAAAATAAGCGAAGAGGATGTATCTGATATTGAATTAGAAAGTGTAATTTCAAGTAAAATATGGTCTTCTCTTCTTGAAGAATCACTCGATCTTATTAGCGAACCAATTGGTAGAAAAAAAGCAGGGGACAATAAAAAAATGTCTGAAGAGGAAATTTCTATGAAAGAAAATAAATGTTACGTTAAATACTGCTCTGATCAGCTTAAAAAATGTAGGGAATCGTAGAAAATATATAATAATAATTATATATATTTATATATATTAATAACTAATTTTTAAACACTAGAAATAAATAATAATACAAATATAATTTGTTGAATTAAAGTAGAAAGTAAAAAATAAATTTTAAAGAATATTGTTATTTAGAAAGAAAAAAGTCTTACTTTTTTTTAGACGTATCTAACAAAAGTAAGACGTAATTAGAAAAATATCATTGGCATAGACTTTTATCAGATAAGTAGCTATATAATCTGCAAACAAATTTTTATCAGTGCGAGTAAACGTAAAACCGTCTGCAAGAAGCTTGACCTACAAATAATCTATTTTTTAAATAATTTTTTTATAATTATTTGAATCGACATTTTATTTTTATTAGAAAGATTCATATTTTTATTTTATTAAAGGATTTTTCAAAGTGGAAATAGAAAAATATTTCAATATATTTAATTTAAACATAAAATATTTAAATATTTTAACTAGATTGTTTGTCTAAAGTTCACAGTCATCGACATTAAGCGATTCGATATTGCTTCTTCCGGTACGTCTGGAGGAGTTAACAATGACCTCAGGAATGATTTATTTTATAAATAATAATCTTGAAAGGAGTTTTATTAATTAATTGACCACCAGCTTCTTTTTTCCCTCATTAATTTTTTCTTCCTGATTAATTTGTCATGAAATTCGACAAATTTCCTATTCTTTTATATTTTATTTCTTAAGACATAAGTACGTATCTCTATAACGTTTTTTTCTGAGCGACCAATAAATTAACAGTGATAAGAACAATTGCTGATCTCAAATGGACACAAACCAATTTAATGTCATTACTGTCTAGTGGAACCAACAACGATCCTTCCTTCGCTATATTGCCTTTAATCCGACAATGTTGCTGAAATTTAATGAAGAGCAAATTACATAATAGATCTTGTCTCGTGAGATGGTGATTCATCATCGAGTCTATAATAATAATGATACGGAATTTCGGTGTGTCTAGCAAATAAAAAGTCACCCTTATCTGAACCCACGCAAACTGTTATCGTTTTTTTAACATCCGATGTTGATATCATTAACTGTGGATATAATAGACAATAAATTAAAAAATCTCATTCGGATAAGGGCGTTGGACCCAAGTGTTAAGCTCAGAATTCCATTCTCCATTTTACTCAATGAAAATTGTAGATAAATATTTTTTCGCTCTGTAGTGCTAATCTTTTTTCAAATATAAGACTGCATACAGAGCGAAAAAATATTTAATTTCGATACTTTTTGCATAAAATGAAGAATTCAAAAAATCTAACTTCTAGAAATTTTACTGGATTTTGACCATTTTCAAGTGATTTTTACAAAGTTCTAAAGATTTTTAGGATTATAAAAAGATTTCATAGAATTTTAAGGTATTTCAGGATATTTTGTGGTATTTTAACGAAATTCATGAAATTTCAAGAGAATTTTTAAAGATAAGGAATTTTAAGGAATTTTAAATATTTTGAAATTTTGAGGAATATTAAGAGGTTTCTAAGAACTTTACAAGATTTCAACGAATTTTAAGTCATTTCGAAGGTTTCGTAAAAGTTTAAGTGACTGGAAAAGGTTTCTAGGTGTTTTAAGAATTTTTGAGGGATTTTAAATCTTTCAGAGAATTTTAAGGGACTTTAAGGAATTTTAAGTGACTTTAATAATTTCAAGGGATTTTCTAATTTTTAAAATATTTTATAAAATTTTCAGGATTTCATGGAGTGTAATAAGATTTTCTAATAATTTTAATGGATTTTAAAGGACGTAAAAAATCTTTAAATGTTATTGTAGAATTTAAAAAATTTCAAGAAGTTTCTGATGGGAATATTAAGAGGTTTTCACGAATTTAAAAAGATTTCAAGAGGATTTTATGAGTTTTAAAATATTTTATGGGGATTAAAGAATTTTAAATTTGTTAAGTAATTTTATTGAGGGATTTCAAAAGAATTTCTATTAATATATAATTTTTAAAAGAATTAAAAATTTTAAGGGATTTTATGAGATTATTCTAATTATTAAAAGATTTTGTAGAATTTTTAAGGATTTCAGGAAATTTGATAAGATTTCTAAAGATTTTAAGAGATTTTACGAGTTAAGAAATTCCAAGAGTTTTTTTTAGGAATTTTTAGAGATTTTGCTAAGTTTAACTTGGATTTCAAAAGATTTATAGTTTTTAATGTTTTTTGTGGATTTTTAAGGGATTTCAAGAGGTTTTTGGGAGTTTTAAGAAATTTGAACTACATAATTTTAAGAGGTTTCAAAGGGTTTTAGAGAATTTTAAGAAAGTTAAAAGATTTTAATAATTTTAAAAATATTTTATGGAATTTTAAAGAATTTTGTGAGATTTCTAATAATTTCAGAAAATTTCATGAGATTTCTGATAATTTTGATAGATTCTAAAATAAGTCTTTGAAGGACTTTAAATTTTTTCGTATAATTTACAGAATTTCAAACAGTTTCTAAGAATTTAAAGAAGTTTTCACGAATTTCAAAAGATTTCAAGAGAGTTTTATGAGTTTTAGAATATTTTATGGGGTTTAAAGGATTTTAAAGATTGTCAAGTAATTTAATTTATTGATTTCTCTAATTTTTAAAAGATTTTATAGAATTTGTAAGGATTTCATGGAATCTGATAAGATTTCTAAAGATTTTAAGAGATTTTAAATGTTAAAAAATTCCAAGAGTTTTTTTTATGAATATTTAGAAATTTTAACTTGGATTTCAAGCAATTTATAATTTTAATGGTTTTTATGGATTTTTAATGGATTTAAAGAGGTTTTTGGAAGTTTTAAGAAATCTTAACGAATTTTAAGGGTGTTGGAGTCAAGTTCTAATCTAAAAATTCGATTTCCTCATTTTACTCAAGAAATATTAAATTTTGAGTTTTTTCCCTCTGTAGAATTAATCAATTTTTAACTAGAATTATGCGTACAGAGCGATAAAATATCGAATTCAAATATTTTTTAAATAAAATGAAAATATTGATTTTTGAAGTCAAATTTTGAATTCCTCGTTTTATGCAAAAAGTATCGAAATTAAATATTTTTTCGCTCTGTACGCAGTCTTATATTTGAAAAAAGATTAGCGCTACAGAGCGAAAAAATATTTATCTATAATTTTTGTTGAGTAAAATGGAGAATGGAATTTTGAGCTTAACACTTGGGTCCAACGCCCTTAAGAGATTTCAAAGAATTTTAGAGAATATGAAGTAAGTCAAGAGATTTTAATAATTTTAAAAATATTTTATGGAATTTTAAAGAATTTTGTGAATTTTTAGAAGATTTTATAGAATTTTAAGGATTTCATGTAAGTTGATAAGATTTTTTTTGGGAATTTTAAGAAATCTAAACGAATTTCAAAATCTAACTTCAAAATTCAATATTTCCATTTTACTCAAAAAATATTTGAATTAAATATTTTCTCGCTCTGTACGCATAATTCTATTTAAAAATTGATTAATTCTACAAAGGGAAAAGCTTCCAAATTGAATAATATTTGTTTTATAAAATTAATTGAATTTTTAGCTTAGAACTTGGCTCCAACACCCTTAAGATAGGAAAATTTACACCCAGAAAAAAGTTTCTTTAAAAATCAAATAAACATTTCTTTGGCCGTATATCAAAGAAATGTTTATTTGATTCAAAGAAACTTTTTCCTGGGTCCTGGGTGTAATCTCCTCACACTTCACTTTCCTTTTCGCTCTGTATATGTAGATGAATTTTTTTTTAAACAGAAAAAATTCTTATAATCTTGAAAATCTATACCCAAGATTATAATTATTTTCAAAGTGAGCGAAAAAATATCAATTGATATTTTATATACTACAGTTTATATTAATATTTGTAAATTTTGAGCTTACAAGGCTTACAAGTTAGATCCAATAATCTCAACAAATATTTCTCACATATATGAGAAGATAGTAAATAAAAACACTTTAACTTTCCACAAAATCCTCTGCAACACTGGAAAAAAATTGGTTTTCTCAAGACCATCAAGATCAAGATGGAAAGTTTTAAAAGCAACTCACAACACCAACTACATATAATATAAACGTAAACATGAATGTAAAACGCGTGTTGATCGTGGTGGGGGGGAGGGGCGTTTCGTCGACACAGCACAGCTGATCGGTCATCAGTCTGTGCGCGACGCTCGCGAGCAGTGCGTCTTTTATATTTTGTTCTCAGTTTCCAAATTTTCAAATCTTTTTGAATTAACTACGTCACTGGGCTCGGAAAATTCTTGAAAATTGTCATCCTCCAGTGTCCGGAAACCTTGGATAAAGAACAACAAACAACCCTTAGTTTTCAATTGAAGAGCGTCGCACTACGTCGCATTCTCGAAGGGAAAAGAAAGAGAAAGAGTAATTTTTGCTGGTGCTCACAAGAACAGTAGCTGATCGATGTTCGCCCAACGAAAATAACAATCTCAGTGAAATTTGTCTACATTAGAAAGTCCAGAAGTTTCCTTCGATGTTAATCGATTGTGAGCGAATATTTCTAAAGTACACGGTGAGTTCTGAGCTTTGAAAAAAGAAACAAAGAGGCCGGAAGTGGGGAGAAGGGTTGTCACTTCCGTTGTTACAAAGTGATACGAAAGAAAAAGAATCTCGGGCACATTGCCAAAAACGAGGCCAAAAACTTGAGGTCATTTCACTAGGGGGACGAGATTAAACTTAACAACCTTCTAACGCTTGATTTGCTGTTTTGAGATCACCGAATCAAGCGCGAATTTAAAAATTTTGGAGTTTAATTATTTTCAAGGGCTGGAGATAACAGAATAACTAAAGAATAACTTTACAATTTACAACTTTACAAATTTACAATTGGTTTACAATTACTTGATTTCTCCTAATGGAAATTAAAAATTTTACATTTTGTTAAAACAGGGCACCGAGAACCCAACTGGATCAATTTTTGAAAGTCTTCCATCCCAAGAATTTTGAAAACGAAATAAGGGTCTATGTTTGGATCACAGGAGTTTGGTCACCAGCGGGTCAAAGGGAATTCTCATCAAGGGAATTCCGGAAGTGGCACCTTGGAATCTATGAAATCGTCAGAAAGTGCTAACGAGGAGGACAATACATCCGATTCCGAGTTTACTGAACATTGACCACACCGGAAAAACCTAGTCGTGACAAGTTCTTGTTTTTTTATTATCCTTACAGCATCTTATTTTTCTCGTTGTGATTCAGTGAGAGATAAGAAAACGGGAACGAGATCGTCATTGCCACCAGATTGTTGTGTTCTAAGATTATTATATTTCTTTTTTTACTTCTCATTTAAGTTACAATTATCAAAAGCAGTAGTGTAATATGCAGCAGGATAAGGATCAAGATAATGGAATCAGCATTAAGTTCAAAAGCGATACGGACAAAAAGGGAGAATACAAGCTGATAGCGAAATATCCCAGAAATGGAAATAAGAAGAATGTTCAGAGGAATCAGAAACAAGGTAGTTTATTATTGAATTCTATATTTAATTATAATAAAAAATTTGAAAATTCTAGGAATCGAACCTTGAAGGATCATGTTATGAACCCATGCCTCAGGACGTACAAGCAAATCTTAAACAAAGAGTTTTTTTTATTTAGAAACTAATTTTGATCCTGAGAAAATAAGACAACCTGTCTAGATCTTTTAAAATGAATGGACGGTGACTCATAATTGCCACGTGTTGAAAGTTAGACAATTTCGTGAATAGACAGATCTAATTTTATCGTCGGAAGTGAGCCAACGGGACCATAATAATTCGAAATTCATACTATTCGATATTTTGGCATGTTTCATCATCATTATTTAATTAGAAAATATTCAGTATTTCGAAATTCACTTTGATATTTTACTTGAATTTTTTTTCCTAAAAAGTGATCACTATTTAAATTCTAGTTAAGTTAACAAGATTTGTAGTTAATTTAACTAAAATTTAACTAGTAATTCTTCGAACGAACGAAGAAACTATTTACGTAATTTTACTACATATGTAGTTTTTTTCGATTTGATTCCAAACCCGCACTTTGTTATAAACTTGGAAAATGTTCGTCATTGCAAGAATCGCGTCACACGCAACGCACGTGCTCTCGGGGACAAAGCAGATACATATGAAACTTCCTGTGTAGAAAATTTTCCTAATGCTAAATAAGAGAATTTAGATTATGCAATTTTTTGTTCTAAGTTTAGATCAATTTAATTTAATTCAATTCTCTAAAACGACGATTTATAAATTAATAAAAAAAATTAATTTCGCTAAACAAAGTGAAACACATTGAGGGAAAAATAATTGTATAATTGTTTCGCTACTGAAGCGTGGCAGCCATAATTCATTAACAATCTCTTAATTGCCCTAGTGAAGGCGTTAATGCGTTCCAACTGATAAGCTTGATTTGCTACAATAATGAAAAGACTAATTATACTAATTTGTCAGACTATTACAAATTTTAATTCAGTAACATTTTTAAATATTAGATAGTATTCTTCGACACTTAGCTATTTAGATATTTCCGGTTAGAAGGTGAAAAACAAATTGGATTGATAAAAAACCTCTCGTGCGTGACAAATATTTTCACAAAAGAATTTTCAAACTATCGAATTCCATGTTTGTTATCTAATCTTGAAATACGCCTAGATTATCCATTTTTTGCATACGTAATCAATTCATGACAAACTAGACTTTGCATATTAGCTACGCCCAAAAATGTATTATTCTAAAACTCAAATATAACTTTTTTGGATGATAGAAATGTAAGATTCAAAGCTTTGAAATTCAGGTCATGGCGAAATTAAGACGTTTAGTAATTCCCGACGACACTTCAGAAATGGAAACGCTAAAAATTCTAGGTCACGAGAAAATTGAAAATATTGGAGTCATCTTGGAAATAAAAAAGCTCACACATTAGGACCATGACAAAAGTTAAAAGCCCGTATTTTTATAGTTTAATAAAATTTACTTTCAGAGAATGTAAATTAAATTTAAAATGATTAAATTCCTTTATTTTTTTATTTTTCACGCGCCATTTTAATTTACAAACTCAGAGACTGACCTCCGCAAATATTTCTATAGGGAATTATTATAATATATATTTAAAAAAACTAATAAACATAAAAAATAAATAAAATAAATAAATAAATCTATTCTTTCGTTGGGCAGTTTTCCCGATGGAAAATTAGCACATTCAAAAAAATTCAATACTGATCACTTTTTTCTTTAAGGGTGTTGGAGCCAAGTTCTAATCTAAAATTCGATTTCTTCATTTTACTCAACAAATATTGAATTTGGAATTTTTTTCCTCTGTAGAATTAATTAATTTTTAACTAGAATTATGCGTACAGAGCCAGAAAATATTTAACAAATATTTCTTAAGTAAAATTAAATATTCAATTTTGAAGTTAGATATTGAATTTTTCATTTTATGCAAAAAATATCGAAATTAAATATTTTTTCGCTCTGTATGCAGTTTTATATTTGAAAAAAGATTAGCGCTACAGAGCGAGAAAATATTTAATTCAAATATTTCTTAAGTAAATTGAAAATACTCCATTTTAAACTTAGATTTTGAATTCTTCGTTTTATGCAAAAAGTATCGAAATTAAATATTTTTTCGCTCTGTATGCAGTTTTATATTTGCAAAAAGATTAGCGCTACAGAGGGAAAAAATATTTACTTACAATTTTCGTTGAGTAAAATGGAGAATGGAATTTTGAGTTTAATACTTGAGTCCAACGCTCTTAAACCTGAAAATATTAATTTTTCTGAATTCTCTTCTTTCCGGGCTGGTGAAAATCATGGATTAATTACAACCACAGAAAATTTGCGCGGGCGCAAATGAAAGTTCATACGCCTGAAGCGCCCCTTGGTGAGGGGTTGTGAAAACGACGCAGACAGTGGTTGCCAGGGATTCACCTCGAATGGATTTCTTTTTACATGATATAATCCGTTATTTTAACCCGAGAGACTTTTCTTGAAAAAAGAGAGGCGAGTGCAGTGTCTGGGAAAATTGGCTAAATAAAATTGTTCGAGTTGTTTTAATTTTAATAAGAGGTGATAAAATTTATTTGTCGAGTTGATGGAATCCCCAGACAAGGGAGCGATCGACTGGGAAAGCTGTTAAGCCACTTTGCACAAAATTACGTTATCGCACTACAGAGAAAGTTTGCTTTTTTTGATTGAAATTGTTTCGCATGATGAAATTTAATTTCTGTTTGCATGAGGACGTCATGAGAAAATACAGAAAATAAAGTTTTTATGCAATATAAGTATATGGAAATAAAAACGATGTTATTGTCTTTAATATTTCGATTTCGAATTTTAAAAAATCATTAATTAAAAAAAAAAGTCTATAAATTCAAGATGGGACATTTTTAAAATTCTCTTTTGTATATAAAATTCTTTAAGGGCGTTGGACGCAAGTGTTTAGCTCAAAATTCCATTCTCCATTTTACTCAACAAATATTATAGATAAATATTTTTTCGCTCTGTAGCGCTAATTTTTATTCAAATATAAGACTGCCTACAGAGCGAAAAAATATTTAATTTCGATACTTTTTGCAGAAAACGAGGAATTCAAAATCTAACTGCAAAATTGAATATTTTCATTTCACTTAAAAATTATTTTAACCAGATATTTTCTCTGTATGCATAATTTTAATTAAAAATTGATTAATTCTACAGAGGGAAAAAATTCTAAATTTAATATTTGTTGAGTAAAATGAAGAAATTGAATTTTTAAATCAGAACTTGGCTCCAACACCCTTAAGCTTTAAATTTTATAGATATTGTCTTATTTATCTTTACTTCGGATTTTTTTAGTTATATTTAAATTATCATAGGAATAGATGTAAATTTATTGAAGAATGCAAATTTAATTCGCGAGAAAAATGTTTACCTTTGTAATAAAGACATTGGTTGTTGATAAAGTACCAATCGATATAGTGGTAAATGGTGAGGAAAATCGAAATATTTATAGAGGCTCTTCAATGGTCTGGAATAAGCATTGAAAGGTTTCAATCTATTGTGAAATTTCAGAGTTCAGACTTCTTTTAAAATATTAAAAATTTAAAACTTATACTTTCTATAGTGCATTAAAAAGTTTTAATGAATGTAGATTTTTTATTAGAGAAATTTTTAAAACTTTTTATTTATGATTTAATTTAATTAATTAATTTTTAGTCTTCTTCTTGAGTAGGAATTTTATAATAGATAATGCTTTTTACCCAGTTGATTAGAAAAATTCAACGACTCGATCAAATAGAGCCTTGGAAAAATCCATTACTCGCACCACGGGAGTTTTTTTGTTATTATGGTGAAACTGAGACCGAATAGTAAAGTTGATTCACTATTAAAAGTGAAGATCTATATCACATTTTATAGCGTCGGGAAATTCTTATCAAAGAAATGAAGGACGACCTTGAAGTTAGAAATGGCCAAGACCGTTCTTAGTAAGTAAAAATAAATAAATCACAATAAAAAAAAATAAAATAGATAATTAAATAAATAAAGGTAATTAAATCTAAAAATTAACTGATTTTTAAATAAGTAAACCAAATTAATAATAAAATTGTCAATAATTAACAATAAATATCCGAAATGATGAATTTAATGAATGGAAAATATTTTACTTTCTCGATTTTTCATTGCATTTGGTTTTTAATTTTTTTGTTTGATAGAACAAACATATAATTAGTTATATCAAGGTTATTTATATGATTAGAAATACAGGATAAACTAGTTTCACGTGCTTCAAGTTTGTTTCACAGATTGCTCGTTTTGTCCAGTTTCCTCCGGTTCATTGCAACTCACCGGAGTGGAATGAATAGTTCATTTTTTTTTATATTGCTTTACAAGTAATTAAACCAGGCGTTGTTTCTTTTAATCATAACACATGTGGTTGATAAGGAGATATGAACCAGGCTCGAAAGTTATTTCATTTTTTACTTCCAATGTTTCCAATTATTATTCCAATTATTATGTTTTTTATTGTATTTAAATTTTGTTTGAAGCGTTTTAGTCTATTTTTTAATATTTATATTTTTTTTAGATTTCAAAATTTATTCATAAAGAGACATCTGTTCAGATGGGTAATTTACATATATGTGTGTCAACTAACATGGTCCTTCAGTCTTCGAAATGCTAATTTATGAATTTGTTGGCATTGAAATCTAATCTGCGGAATTTACGAAAACACCTTTTCAATAATTATGAATGGAAAGTTATTTTTTATGGAATTGTACAATATTCTAAATGAATAAATTTTAGTTAGACAAAAAAAAGTTCAAATATTTGTAACGATTAGAAAAAATTCTAATCAATATTAATATTTCGAATGAACTTTTAAAAAATAATAATAATAAATTTTAGGGCGTTGGGCTCAAGTGTTAAGTTCAAAATTCCATTCTCCATTTTACTCAACGAAAATTATAGATAAATATTTTTTTGCTCTGTATCGCTAATCTTTTTTCAAATATAAAACTGCATACAGAGCGAAAAAATATTTTATTTCGATACTTTTTGCATAAAACGAAGAATTCAAAATCTACCTTGACAATTTTTCATTTTACTTAAAAAATATTTCAATTAGATATTTTCTCGCTCTATGTACATAATTCTAGTTAAAAATTGACTAATTCTATAGAGGGAAAAAATTCCAAATTTAATATTTGTTGAGTAAAATAAAGAAATCAAATTTTTCGATTAGCTTGACTCCAACACCCTTAAATCTAGTTAAATCTAGTTTTTATTTAATTTGACGCAAAAAGCTCGTATCGTTCAGCTTTCTTTTTTTATATAACCCACATATCAGCAAATTGTTGACGTAAGTTATCACTTTGCAGAAAGATTAAAAATTAAGAAATGGGAAATACATAAACCAAAAATAATTCTTTCCTTAGATATGAAATAATCTAAAAATGAAAAATTCGCTTGGAAAAATTCAATATCAAAAATAAAATGGCAAAATACTAAAAGATGGGTATATTAACCTCTTGAAAAATCAAAATCACAGGTAATTAATTTTTTTCTCAATGATTAAAAAATATTTTTTCCGATTTACTTAGAATTTATAATATATTAGCCAAATATAAATTTTTAAATTTAAAATTTAAATAAAACATAGTAAATTGTCCAATATTAATTAATATCTTTATTTTCAAAAGGATTTAGAGCCGAAATGATGACCCGCAGAAAAAAATCCATATTTCTTCAACATAAATAATTATTCAGGCTTGCAAAAAAAAAACAAAAAATATGCCTCGTCTATGCTCTCGTTGTGCCAAAGAATATCATAAACTATTGCCAGAATATACTAATTGTCCAGCATTTCAAGAACCAAATGTGCAAAATAATAGAATAAACAATAAATTAGAATCTTGTATCAAAATTATCACCTGGGCACTAAAAACAATTATTTATTCGTTTGCTGCATTCTTGGCTATAGAAATCATTTGGACAATTTATGACGGGATTTCTCTCTGCTTTTGGAATTTCATTTTTCAACTGATAACACCCTTTTTGAAATTTCTTGTTTGGACTATTGGATTATTGGGTTTTTGTCTGAAAGATGAATTCCAGTCTTTCGAAAATAATAATAGAGATGAAAGTGAAAATAATAATGAAAATCGAAACAGAAATGTAAATTATACTTCAAGTCACATTGAAAATGAAAATAATAATGAAAATCGAATCAGAAATGTAAATCATACTTCAAATCACATTGAAAATGTAAATGATAATATCGTGTCTGAACCCCAATATTCACCAACTTTTTGTAACTGAATAAAATACAATCTGATGATCACAAATGACCAATTGAGTTTGTTCATATAATTTCAGGGTGTTGGAGCCAATTTCTAGTTTAAAAATTCGATTTCTTCATTTTACTCAATAAATATTAAATTTGGAATTTTTTTCCTCTGTAGAATTAATCAATTTTTAACTAGAATTATGTGTACAGAGAAAATATCTAATTCAAATATTTTTTAAGCAAAATAAAAGTATTGAATTTTGAAGTAATATTTTAAATTCTTCGTTTTGTGCAAAAACTATCGAAATTAAATATTTTTTCGCTCTGTATGCAGTTTTATATTTGCAAAAAGATTAGCGCTACAGAGCGAAAAAATATTTATCTTTACTTTTCATTGAGTAAAATGGAGAATGGAATTTTGAGCTTAAAACTCGGGTCCAACGCCCTTAATTAACTTCGTAATTTACAATATTTTAATTTCACTTTTTTTACAATTCTTCTATTTTATTCTGATAAGATACGAGACATTTTATGTATAATTATATATGTATACTAATTAAAACAATTTACATTTTTTAATAACTGATAGTAATTCCCAGAAGCCATTCTGCTGAAGTTAATTATCGATTAAAATTGCAAATCGCGTCGATTAGAATATTCAATTAAAAGATTCAATTTATCGACTAAGAAATAGGAAATATTTTCTTTTTAGAAAAGAGAACGATTGGATAAAGTCGATACAGAGTTGATTGAGCCGGATTGTATTATGACACATGCTCGATTAAAGTGACTTTAAATATGTCTTGAACAAATTAACTCGTCTCGCGAATTAGAACAAGAAAGTAGTTTTAAATTGGAGTTCATGAAACCGCTCTTGTTCATAGTGGATCAAATTAATCAAGGACTTTGCGTACGAACTGAATTTATTAATGTAACTGCAACTGTATATGTAATAAGTTAAAGGGGGAATGATGAAAACTGTCTTTAACGTTCTTTAATACGTTGAATATACAGATGAATGGCCAGTGGGAATTAAGTTTATTGCGTTTGCCAAATTAATTTATCATTCATAAAATCGCTTCTACTATCTTAAATTTTGAATAAAAGATATTCCATGATTTTAATATTTAGAAAAAATTGTATTAATTAAAATTGTAATTGTAAAAATTAAAATTGTATTTTTTGGTGATTTATTTTATTTTTTTTTAAATAGTGTTAGAATCCTGAGATATTTGAAGATTTTATTTTATAAACAACAATAGAATTTATACAAAATTTATTTTGAGCTGAAGAAATAATTCTTTTTTTCTTTGCAGTTAAAAATGTCGAGACTGAGGGAGAAATGGTGCCACCCGATGGAGGGTGGGGGTGGTTTGTTCTCGTAGCAGCTGTTATGGTAAATCTCCTCATTCCTGGAGCAGTAAAATCTTTTGGAGTTTTATTCGTTGCATTCGTTGACGTTTATGACTCAAGTCCCACCAAGGCATCATGGATTCCAGCTTTATGTTATTTCCTTTACAGTTCTTTAGGTAATTACAAATTCAATTAAAATAATTTGTTGAGAAGCAAACAAGTTCTAAAAGAGCCAAATTCTAATCTAAAATTCAATTTCTTCATTTTACTCAACAAGTATTAAATTTGGAATTTTTTCCCTCTGTAGAATTAATCAATTTTTAACTAGAATTATGCGTACAGAACGAAAAAATATCTAAATCAAATATTTTTTAAGTAAAATGAAAATATTCAATTTTTAAGTTAGATTTTCTTCTTCGTTTTATGCAAAAAGTATTGAAATTCAATATTTTTTCGCTCTGTATGCAGTTTTATATTTAAAAAAACATTGGTGCTACAAAGCGAAAAAATATTTATCTATAATTTTCGTTGAGTAAAATGAAGAATGGAATTTTGAGTTTAACACTTGGTTCCAACGCCCTTAATCACAAAAAAAATTAAGCTCAATTTATTTAAATTGTTTTAATGATCATGAATGCATTAGAATTTAAAATATTGTTATTATACAATTAACGAAATATACATTTTCTTCTCAATTGACGATTAATAAAATCGAGATAAAAATAGCTCTGTTACAAATTTCCGAGATGCAAATTTAGTACACTAAAAATAATTGGTTCAATCAAGCAAATTAATTTAAATTTATTGACCTTTTATTACAAACTTGATATAAAATTATACATATTAATTAATTGACTTCATGTTTTAGGGCCCCTATCCAGTATACTTTCAGTCAAGTATTCTTATCGCACAGTCACTTTAATAGGCGGAACTTTTGCCGCGGCGGGGATGATTTTAAGTTTCTTTGCAACTTCAATCGAATATCTCTACTTTAGGTTAGTATAATTAAGAATTTCCATAAATATTTCTAAGATTTAGGAACTTTAAAAATTTGAATTTATTAATTTCACTTTAAAATCTCTGCTTCAATTAATTTTTAAATTAAAAGCCTTTTATTAAAAATAAATTGTGGTTTTAAAATTAGATTAAAAAATAATTTCCTAGATGTAGTACAAATGGAAATTATTTTTTATTTTTTAATCGTCCAATTCAATTATTTTTTCATTTTAGTTATGGAGTACTCGTGGGCACTGGCGCAGGATTGGCTTTTCCACCGACTGTTTATATCGTGACGTCCTATTTTGTAAGACTGCGAGGGCTCGCAAATGGTCTCTGCATTTCTGGAAGTGCCCTAGGCTCAATTATTCTCCCTCCAATTATGAGGATTTTATTAGAAGAATATGGATACAGGTGAAAAATTCTCTCTCTGGACTTAAAAGCTATTTTTACATAATATTTTTAGTAGAATAAAAATAAAAATATTGTAAATCATTATTAATTATAACTTCTAATCAATTTTCAGAGGGGCATGTTTATTTATGGGAGGAATAACGTTGAATGTCTGGGCAAGTGCTTTACTTTACGAACCAGTAGAAAAGCACTTAGTACCTGCAAAAGTAACTGAAACTATAGAGGAAGAAGAGGAAGAGGAAGAAGTATATAATGGTGGGACTACAGTGACAGTGACGAGTCCAGAGGAAAGTGATAACTCGAAAAACCTCCTAATCTCGAACAATACGAATTCGAATACCAAAGTAAGCATCGCAACACCCTTTGTTCCAAAAAGCGCCTCGAGTGTTGCTCTGGAACATTATAAAAATTCACCAGTCCAAGGAAGAATGAGAAAAATTAGTATGCCAACACCAAGTGCAAGAGAAATGACTGGACAAATGCACAGCACTCCAGCTCTTTATGCAGTTCCAGAAGGAAGAACTAGGAGAAGAGCTCCACCCAAATCGCCAAGTTCATCTTCATTTAATTATATCAGCACTCCCTACCATGGTAAGTAATGTGGTAAAAAGAAGCAAGTGAAGCCAGTAATTTACTGAATTGGTATTAATTAGAATTGTTTTAATTATTCAGGAAGCACTCTCTCAGCTCTTCATCCAGAACACGCATCCACCTTAACCCTGAACGCAATAACCAGTACCTTCCGGAAGTCTCCTGAGAAAAAAGCCACGAAGGATAAAGTCGAACCCAAAACCAAATTCTTTGACTTCAGTCTCCTGAGGGATCCCATCTACCTAGTAATCTTGATCTCAAACTCTACGAATGCTGTGAGCTATACGAACTTCGTGATTCTACTGCCAAGTTATGCCAAAGATCTTCACTACTCCAAAACCTTGGCGTCGAATTTACTATCAATCGTCTCCATATTTGATTTAATTGGAAGAATCGGAGGTTCGGCCCTCTCTGATGGCAAATTAATGCCAAAGCACTGGTATTTTATAGGAGGACTTTTTGTCTCTGGAGTTTCCCTCACTTTCCTCCCGACAGCTTCGAACTATCTTATTCTCTCAATCTACAGTGGGATTTTTGGTCTCGCTTCTGGTATCTATGTTGGAATTACGGCCGTTATTATGGCCGATATGCTGGGAACTGAAAAACTAACATCCTCCTATGGTATTTCCCTTTTTGTTAACGGACTTCTCCAGCTTGTTGGACCACCAATAGTGGGAGCAATTTATGAAAGAATCGGAGCCTATGGACCCATCTTCAGTATTCTGGGGATAGTTCTAATCGTTGGCGCCTCCCTCTGGGGATTCGTGCCTTTTATTAGGAAAAGGCAGGCTGCTGAAGCCGCCAGAGATATCGAGAAATCGTAGTAAGTTCAAGAAAGCGATTTATTTTCAGAGCTGGGCAGAATTATTTTGATTGTAAATTATAAATCTTATTGGGTTTATAGAAATTTATATTCTATTGAACTTTTAATTATTTTTATTGAACTATTGGCATTGAATGTTTATTGAATATTTCCAGTAGTTTAAGTTTTTTAATTGTAAAAACAATGTTTTTATCCTTTTCTAATTTAAAATTATAAAAACCGAAAAGTTGATTCTTCGTATAATTATGAAATCGAGGGCAAAAAGTAATACAAATAGTGACAAATATAAGATGGAATTTATTTAGAATAGAAAATAAGGGATATCAATTTCAATCTTTAGATGAAATGAAAATTATTTTTGTCTTCCAATCATAGTTGAATGTTTTTATATTAATTTGTTATGCACTTGAAAGCTTTTAAGTTAAAAATAATAAAATTGAAATAATTTTAATTTAGAAATCAATAAATAATACAAAAATACAGTGTAAAATGAAAATAGTACATAATTCGAGTATTTGAAAAGGTACTGCCCTGTTGTACTGTATGTGGGTGATCCGAATCACTTCATTTAATACTAAGAATGTAATTCTGCGTGAGTGAATGATAGAATATACGTAAGCAAAATTCCGTATTAAAAAGAAGGAATCCCTCAATTTAATCCAAAATTTGAAAATTTGGGATACTTTTTTTCAATAAGGATGTGATCATATTTCTGTGATCTACGAAGATTGTAAACTGTAAATGAAAATCCTACTACATATAGTATTGTACTTTACCCTAAGAGACGCACATGCGCGTATATTTTTTCAATTTCAACCAGCAAACGTTTTAATGCCAATTGACGAATTGACATGAATGAACGAGCGTGTGAATTGTGTATTACTTTTGAATTTCGAGACTGTCTTCTGGGGAAAAATCTATTCCTTCATATTAGGAATTTAAGTTTTTTTTTTTTAATTAATTTTTGTGTCTAATATTATTTAAAATAATATTTTGACTTTCATATTTTTATATTAAATCATTTTTTCTCCATGAAGTCTGAGACGAAATCTACAGTATTTAGAAAAGTGGGTCTCTTACAGTCTGCTTACAGTAGAACCCTGACATTAAATGCTATATAGAAATTCCAGAACAAGGGACAAGCGCATTTTTTCCAATGACGATACTTAAGCTCGACAATGGGAAATTTTGAAAATTTTTTCAAATCCCACTTTCGTAGAAAATACCTTTGAATGTGAAAGAAGTGTGTTTCATATTTCAGCTGCAATTGCTTCTACTGAATGTTTGAAAAAAAAACGTATGAAAAGGGAACTTTGGTGAATAATATATTAAGTGGAACCTTTAATTCATATTCTCTTGTCAATTACGAAATATGAGAAGTTTCAAAGAAATCTATTTTTTCAAGATTCTGACCTTCGACTTTTATGTTTTAATGAGTTTAGTTTGACAAGAAATTATGAAGATGAGTTCTCGAATGAACAAAAGAGAAGAAAAAAAACCACACAGACAATTTTATAATTTAGAAAAAATGTCTTGCCTTATAAAATTTAGAACAGCATATTATGTGGTGAAAAATTAGCACAAGTTCTTGACTGTATACACTATGGAAAGTAATAATTCGTTGTATATTATATATAAAGCACAATCGTCCCTCTACGACACAGATTATCGTTTACTTTTGTAAATACACATATAATTATATCAGAAACTGGAGTTTTTTATTTTAAACTATTCCCTTTCTAAAGTTTATAAGACCTTTTTCTACTATTTTTGTCGTCTCTCCTCTCCTCTCCTCTCCTCTCCTTCACGATTTTATTCATTCCGGAATTTAATTACTAAAAAGAAACCACTTTTTCTATAAAGCACACAATTGCTACGAAAAGTTGGGGCAAATATTTATTAGAAATATTTTATTATTTTAATATTGGAACAAATTATTAGAAATATTTCGATACTTCATGCATCCTTATAAGCAAAAAACATTTCGCGTTTGGAACAATAAAATTAACTTTTCTACCGCTGGCGTTGATTTAATTCACGAAAATTGATCAAAAATCGCGGAACCAAAATACCAAATGTCAAAACAGCTACAATGGCGGCAAACTAGCAGAAGGAACTCTGTTAGTTAAAATCTAAACTAAATTCTCTTTTTGAAAATTTATTATCGATAATCAGGACTCCAGAGCCTAAAACAAAAAATCGAAATAAAAGTAGCGAAAAATAATATATTTTTTAATTTTACTGTATTTATCTTTCCAAGATACTAAAATCTCAAAAATAGTAGAATTAAGAAATTTTCTTGATTAAGATATTTCAATGGCAGCCATGTTTTATTTTGTCACCAATAAACAGCGACATTTTTTGAAGGCTCCAAAAAAGCCAGATTGTGATTCGTCAATATTCAAGCGAACCACACATTTGTCGAAACAGCTGATTTCCGTTTCCGTTTGAGCAAGTGTAAAATGTAGTTCGATTTTAAGCAGTTTTAAGGATTTTCAGAAATTTTTCCTTCCATTTTTGACTGTCTGCTGAAATGTGTTTTCCTGACAAGAAGAAGTGTTGTAAGGAAAAGTTTGCACTTGCAAAAGCTGCTTCAAATCTGAATTCGATTGAGAGTTGTCAAGAGTCAAACCTTAGACCTCGAATTTCGGGGTTAGAATCCAGTAATCTATTCTATTTTGTATGATTCTCTGTTGACAAAAATCCTTGGTTTATTTTCGGAAATGGAGTGTATCAATATATGGATTTGCGATTGCTTCAAATGGATTCAAGGAAAAAATATTTAGACGAATATTACGATTGTTATAACCTTATTGTGACCCAAGATTTGGTAAGTCTGTTTATATATTTGCAATTCATATTATTGGTTCATATCTTACATAAAATGATGATCTCTATATACTTTTTTTTATATGACAGGTCAACAGTCATTCGAGTTTGGGAAATATTTTATACAAATTAATTATAAACTAATTTTGTAAACATAATCTATTTTTCAAACAATTTCGATAATTTTGATTATGAAACAACAGAGCTGTATTTTCTACTTAAAATACGATTTTCCATTTTTTTTGTTCTACTCTGGACAAAGTCAGATAATCACAGGTCAAAAAAAAAAAAAAATTTCTGAAGGATTTCTGCTTTAATGTATAAATTCTGATTCTGTACATATTAAAGAACAAAAATATTCGTTTTTGACTTATAAAGTTGAAGTTTTTGGGTTGATTGCAATAAAAAATAATTATTTTTTAATAATAGTGACTCAACTGTATAACAAAAATTCGTTTAAGAGTAATTTACAATAAAATTATGAGAAAGCACAGCAAAAAAGTTAGTTACGAAAAAGAAATCATAATTTCTTATTTAGAACTCAGAAAATTCGTGTTTACCGGTGTAAAGTCAAAGATCTTATTACGCAAAGAATAATAATTATTTTTTACGAAATATTACGTAATTATAATTTATAATTGACTTTGGAAATTAAATTAAACATTATTTTGCATTTTGTATTTTAAATACATTTTGAGAACCATTTTACCCAGCTCTGTGAAACAACATTAAAATAATTAATTTGTTTCTAAAAGAATGTTCGATATCGTTTTCCAAAATTTATATTGTAGCCTGAAATATGAATTTGAATTTATTATCGAAAGATTCAAATGTTTCGATTTATTATAAAACAGCTAACTTTTAACAAGGATGAAGTTTGAAATTTTTAAAACTAAACTTTGAATTTTAAATCCCTGGATTTTGGAACTTATTAATAATGATCAAAATTTATATAATCTTTCAAGTAAAGAATTCAAATTCGGCGAATTAAAGATATCTAAAACATTAAATAAAAATAAAGATATAAAAATTAATTTGCTACAAACTTATAGGAAAATTAAATTATATTTTTAGTTTTTAGTCATATAACAATTTTTATAATATATTGAAATCTTCTAGAACGTGTGAACAGCCTTGAAATTCATTTCCAGGTCAACAATGATTTTTCATCGTCCATGGATATTAAGGACACCCTTAACTTCATTTAGCTGCTGCATGTCAAGTAGTTCAAAGTCCACAAATCCCTACGTTACTCTGAAAGTGGATCCAAGCGCTACTCAGGAAGAAATAAAAGCTTCCTACTATAAATTGACAAAACTATATCACCCAGACGTAAACAAAACCGAGGAAGCCAAAGAGAAATTCCGTAACGTTTCAGAGGCGTACGAAATCATTGGAAACTACAAGGCTCGTAAGAAATACGACAGAGGGATGAAAGCTCAAGGATACACGAGACCAAGCGAAAAAGAGGAAAAGGATAATCCACATATGGCTTTTTATAAATCTCGAATGGACAGATATCCCAAACCAGTTCGAACAGCAGATTCTAAAACGTTTGATTTCGACGCGTGGACTCGTGCTCACTATGGTGACACGTTGAAAAGAACGATACATAGGAGAGCAGTTAACAGAGAAGCTCAATACTTTAAAGATCATATATTAGTTAATGAAAAAGCAAAAGACAAGGAAAACAAAATAGGAATTATAACAATCATAGTTCTCCTTTTGAGTGTACTTTTGTTAGAAGTAAGAGAAGATTTCGACGTCGTTGTAAAAAAAGAAGAAAGCGCAGAAAAAAGTGAATGATGATACTAGAATTAGCTTGTAATATATTGTTTTTAATTTTGGAGATGCACAGAGTCTGCAAGAGAAAAATATTTGTCTGGATGAACAGGCTGGCCTCCAATTTGTAAATAATGTTATATTTATTAGAAATAAAAATATTTTATTCACATTTAACAGACTTTAAATTAAATACAGTTTCATCAAAGAATTTGTCGCGTCAGACTAATTTCTAATTTTGTTATAAATTCATACTCCTTTATAGATATTTCGGCTATTTGAGTCATTCTTCATTTATATTTCAAAATTTTCATTTTGATTAGACAACCATTCCTTCGATTTAGCTCATCCATTTGAGAAAATTGGGAGACATAAAGAGGAGTTTTGTTATACTTATTTAGAAATCTAATCTAGATAATAAAAATGATAGTTAATAAGGAGGCATCGAAACTGGCATTGGCATTGACACAATTCCGGATGGGTACGGTAAAGAAGGTGACATTCCAGGGAAATTTGGAGGTGGATATCCGGAATTTCCTCTTTCCTTGGACTTGATCAGTTCCCGCATTTTGTCAACCTTCACTTTGCGTAGATGCATTATCTTTCGGCGGGTTAAAAATTGGTCTAGGAATTCGTCTACCTCCGTATCACCAGCCAGGAATTTCTCAGCTAATTTCTGCGAAATTAAATTTTGAAGATTTAATTTTGAAGCGTGATGAGCGTATTTTGTAATTCGAAGCTATTTACCATTTTAAAAGACAAGTAAAAAATTACAATTGTATTTCACTTTAAATCTTTTTACCTCTGATTCTTCTTCAATTTCAGACGCTGCTGTTTGGAGCATTTCGAGTGCAGTATCAATACTCATCATGCCGGGTTTCTCCTCTGAAAAAAACAATTTTAATAAGAGAATAGTTTTATTTTTTATAATTTTCTTTAGATATCTTTTCTGATTCTTTTCCCTCAAGATTTTAGAAAACCTTACTTATTTCGTCTAATTTTTCTTGAACGCTGGAGCAAAGTTGACTCCCTTTTTCACTGAGTTCACGAACAACTTGTTTTCCTTCTTCTAGTTCAGGTTGTTTTGCCAAATTATATTCAGCGAGAGATCTATTGCTTGCCATCAACATTTCCTTTTCTGTTTCCAATTCTTGAAACTAAAAAATACATTATTTTAACAAAGATTCATGAGATACAAGATGTGAAATTATATGCGAATATTGCAATAAAAAAAGGTTTAAATGAGATTTCTTTGATTGTAAAACAAATTTTACAGTAAAAATGAGTTTTGGTTGACAGGCAATTGTTATTTTAAACAAAAATATAAACTACATATTTTATAAAATAAGAATTAGAAAACGAAAAGTGTTTCACAAATACCAAAGTAGCATTTTGTCTCAAAATCTAATCTAGAAATGTTATATTTATATCTAATCAACAAAAAATAAATAAATTGTTGCGCTTACTTGTTTGACATTTTTTACGACATCTTCAAACTTGTCATCGTCATTGAGCAATTCTTTTAACTCTTCATTGCTCAAATTTTCAATAATGCCCAAAGCAGCGGGAGTATCGAGCTCAAAATTCTGTTTATACATTTTTTATTTTACTTTATTATCAAGTGTTTACGTCAAGTCGATAACCACACAAAGTCCATTCACAAAGAACAAGTATTATGGCTAAATAAAAACTTGTATCACTGATAAAGCTTTTAATTATCAAATTATCACTGCTCCTAAACTGTAAAAAATACAATTTCTCTCAGATTTCAATTAATTTCTTATTTTAAAAAGAATTATTCTTTTGAAGCGAGCTTTTTGTGCAAGTGACATTTCGTCTCAGCAAAGATATTATTTTGTGTAGAGGGATTGTGACGTCAGAGATTTAATGAAAAGAATAGCCAACCTTCTCAGAATCTAAATAAAATTCATGAAAACCATTTTAAAAAGTTAAAATCCGAACAATAGATTTTGTACTCTCTGAATGTTGAGCATGAATACCTAATTTTTTCCACGAAATTCGAACCCTATTGTTAAGATACAATGAAAAAAACAAAGGAAAGATAAATTCTTATGAATTTAACGATTGTTGGCAGCCTTGGAGAAAATTTGAAATATTTCAGGAACGTTTTCAATGGATACGATTAAACTGACCAATCACCGTCGAGGCTAAATATTATCCACCAATCATGTTTGAACAAGTAAAACTCGTCGTGTGATTCGATTGGAAGACTGGGAAAACTGAGAACACGTGGGAACTGCGTGAACTGTGAACCCCATTTAATGCCTCATTTCTCGCCTCTCTAGTTTCCACTAGTTTCTCAGTGTTTACTGTTTATGTTTATGTTCGCTTGGAAAATTCATTTTAATCTCAGTTTTTGAAACCTTTACAAATATAATTTTCTTTAATAGTTGTTCCGCTGAGTGTTAACAATCGTGTGTGTTATAATTGAGTGTCGTTCTCGATTTAATAAAATTTAATTCGCAGAATAACGACTGACGCCACGTGGAAAGGAACCTTGAGACTTTCTATTCTGGAAAATCGACTTTATACTTTGTAGATGATTTTAAGATGATTTCAAGATAAGTCCAAGTACTTATCTAGTTTCTACAAGGTATTTGGTATTTTTTTCTTTTTCGTTGATGCACAGTCATCCAGATGACAAAATTCGTTATGATTTTTCTGCACTTCCCCCGTATTACTCACATTCAATGAAAAATACTGTTTTTTCGGACATGACGACGCATAAATATCCTAATACAGTATAATACAGAAATAGAAAATTTCTTTGATAGAAAATTTGATTTGACCCGAAAATTCAGTCAATTTTTGCTCATTTAAGAGTTTTGAGTTTAATCTAAAATCAAAACTTTTTCAACTAAAATGAGCAAAAATTGGTTGAATTTTCGTGCTTCAGAAAATCGGGCTCAGATATTTTCGAAATTGTTTCTCTGTTTATTGAATAAGAAAAGTACTCAAACCTGAAAAAGAAGTATTCTATGTTTAATTCAAGGTAATTTTTAATCAATAAATTGTAGTGTTAGCAATTTGCCAAATAATTGTCTCCTTCATTTGTTTCAGATTTACTTTAAAAAAAACTACTCTAATATCCACAAGCTATTTATATCCATTACAGTTGTTATACACGATAATGTTGAACACACTCAGTTCAGATTACAATGAAAAAATTATGAACAATAAAGTACATAATAAAACTTGCTTTAAAATATCAATGTTTTTTTTTTCAAAATATTTACACATTTGTAAATATATTTGATAAATGGAGATGTGATTTCGAAAGCTCAGCAATACTTTGCTTTTTTAAATCAAGTTATTGAATAAACTGCTTATGTTTTTTGTCTTAAATTTCATTGAAGTAAATTTGGTTAAAATCGCATTAGCTATTTTTTCCGGGCGGTCAATCAGGATTTCTATTCCTGGACTTTGAGCCTGTAGAACGTACTGAATTCGATAGTAATTAAATAAATTATTTAAAAATAGTATTCTAATATTCGACGAAAGCATTTGTATGGTTTTAATACCTTTTTTTTATAAATTATTTTGTTTTAACCACATAAAACTTGTTCTAATTTTATCAGAAGTATTCTGAAAATTGAAGATATTGATGGAAAACTGTAGGAAGGTTCCAGTGAATTTTGAGCCTCATTAGATCTTCTTTCCTCCTCCCCTCGCCCTTCATATCATCTCGCCCTGTTCCCCTCTATTTTTTTTCTCTGTCCGCACTTCGTCTGTATTACGAGCGGCTGAAAAATCTCCCAGACACTTGAAAAATTAATTTTTTATTTTCCTTTCAATTAAGGCAGATGTGGAGATTATAAAACCATGCGTCCAAGTCATTTTTCTTTTTCAAAATCGTTTATTTTGAAGATTATTTAGGTAAGGAGTTTAGTTAAGAGGTAGAAATGGGAAAATTTAATCTTAAACTACGTACATGGTTTGTTTAAAGATTTTCAAGATATTAATCACTAAATTCTAGAATTATATTCCAAGAAAAATCATAATATTTAAACTGAAATCAAGCCATCCGAGCCAAATCCTAAAGAAAGAATGCAGAGAATCTCAAAACAAAAAGGATTTAATTAAAAGGATTATCTGAATAAAACTCGCCAACATTTCTTTTATTTAATGTTGGGGAATTAAGTTGTAATATAATAATTTTTTTATCAAATTAATGCGAAATGCATAAATAGATAAATATTCTGAAAAATAATTAGAAAATAATTCTAATCTGCATTATTGTGAAATTTTGAATACCATGATTTTTAGTTCCGGGTGCAAGAATTTTTCAACCGACCCTGGACCTCGGTTTCTTCTGTCTCGCTCGACAAAACGGGATTCTTTCCTTCTCTGGTTTTCCGTTCATCGTGTTTGTTATCCGTGAAGCGGCGTTGCCAGCAATGCAACGTTGCCAGCTCCTCGTTTTCCTATCTCACTTGTTTTTGTATTTCTCTCACTTCCTCCCGTTCAGTCTCGCCCCCTCTCTCTCTTCTCTCTTTCTTCGTCTGGCTCGCCTCCTTCCCCTCCCCTCCCGACCAGGATCAGCTACGATCGCGTTTCCCTCTCCCCGCTCTCCTCTGGTCTTTCAGCTTACTTGTCTCGATGCAATGCCGTACATAGCGATTTTAAATATACAGCACCCACGCGGGAAATCAAAACTGCTCTTCGCCATTTTCTCCCAATTGCAGACATACTACAATTCGCGAATCGTCTCCGCGATCTTATAGAAATTACACACCCAACAGCCATTCAAGTTTTAATTTTTCGTTTACCAAAGTTCACTTCTATTTGATCAAAAATGATCATTTTTCTGTAAAATTACATTCGCAGAAACCTTATCTTCACATGCAATGACGAGTTATCTTTAAAAGAGTCTTTGAAAGAGTAAATTTTGTTATTGAAAGCTTTCTGCTGAATATCGTATTCGGAGCCTCAAAATTCGGTCTTCTCATTTTAATTAAAAATATTTAAATTTGATATTTTTTCACTCCACATTTCTATTTTTAAAATGTAAAGCCCGAAAAGATATAAAATTAAAAAATGGGAATAATTTTAGTGTTAATTGTGGAAATTTAAATCCAAGAGCCAACCTGAAGTCTGTCGATGTTTTATTCAAGAAATATTATAAATAAATATATATTTGCTCTTTAGACATACTCATTTTTAAAATATAAGGGTGGCCGTGGAACCAAAATATTTAATTTTATTACTTTTACGTACTCCCTTTTATTTTAAAAATTATAATACATATTAATCTGGATACTGGTACAAAAACGAGAAAATATCTAATTATAATATTTGGTAAAACGAATTGAAATTCATTCCGAATCAATCCGAAATTTTCCGAATCATCCGGAATTTGTATCCAAACTGATCAGTTTCATTCCGATCTAATCGGAAGGAAGTTTTCAATCGGAATTAATCTGAAGCCCATTCAAAATCAATCCGAACCTTTAATCCGAATGAATCCGCTAATCCTAATTAATCAGAATTAATTCGAACTTTCAATCCGAATAAATCGGGTCAATTCTAATTTTTCGGAATCATTCGGATTGTTTCAGATAAACCGGATTATTTCGGTTTCATTCGGATTGATCGGATTTTTTCGGATTGATAATTCGCACTAATTCTGATTAATGCGGATTAGCGGATTCATTTGGATTAAAGGTTCGAATTGCTTTTGAATGGGTTTCGGATTTATTCGGATTGAAAGTCCTAATTGCCCTGATTCATTCGGATTGAAAGATCGGATTGACCGGATTTATTCGAATTGAAAGTTCGGAATAATTCTGATTATTGCGGATTCATTCGGATTGCTTTTGAATAGGTTTCGGATTAATTCGGATTGAAAAATTCCTTCGGATTAGATCAGAATAAAACTGTTTGATTCGGATACAAATTGCGAAATGATTCGGATTCACGGATTCATTCGGATTGCTTTTGAATGGGTTTCGGATTAATTCCGATTGAAATCTTCCTTCGCATTAGATCGGAATGAAACTGTTTGATTCGGACACAAATTCCGGAATTATTCGGATTCATTCAGATAGACTGGATTTATTCGGATTAATTCTGATCAATTCGGATTGGCGGATTAATTCGCTTTAAAGGTTCGAATTGCTTTTGAAAGGGTTTCGGATTAATTCGGATTGAAAACTTTTTTCGGACTAGATCGGAATGAAACTGTTTGATTCGGATACAAATTCCGGAATGATTCGAATTCATTCGGATTGACCGGATTTATTCTGATTGAAAATTTCGCTAATATACTTATAGCTTCAGTGCCGAGTGTAAAATACGATGTCGATTTCCCTACGATAAGAAAGATAATTAATTTGACGGTCAATTATCATCACTCGATCGACGCTACTGAGGTTGACCGACCGAGGTCAAGAACACATTTGCAGAAAATGAACGAGTTTCGGAAATCAAAGCCCGGAAGTTTACTTCCTAAATTTTTTATCATTCCAACTAATCTCTCATCTCCAACTTTAAAATATAACAGCCGACGATTTGAATGTTAAAATGAGATACATATTTTATGCCCGAGTAAAATTTATTCTCTGAAATTTTATTATTCCCAGATGATTGCGTTATACCCGCGTAGACTTAACACTGGACGCGACGTCTCTGTTTTTTATTCCCTTTTGAGGAAATTTCTGTGCCTGCACAGACTGGGATCGAGTTCTCACAGGCTCGATTTAAGACTTGTATGTCGTAAACATATGCGGCAAAGAGCGAAGCCATAAGGCAGCTTCGAATCTCATTACGTACTATCCCATGCGAATTTCACGGCGACTGAAGTATATTTAGTTTCAACGTTGGCAGAAAAGGTGTAATGCCAATGCCCTTGAGAATCTGCAATCTGCAATCCAACACTTAATTTAAAATAAAAAAAAGCAAAAAAGTAAAACCAAAACTATTCTCAAAAATTAAATTAATTTTTCTGTGTTGTGATCTTTTCACCTATCGAAAGCAGGCTCGTAGTCAGGGGGGGGGTCGACTCCCCCCTAAATAAATATATATATTTATTTATTCACACATTGATGAAAACCCCCACCGGAAAATTTTTCTGGCTACGCGCCTGATTCAAAGTAAATATTTTAATTCAAAATTATCTTCACGGAAAAGGTAGGGTGTTCAGCTGTTGTTATATTGAGACGGACCTGAGCACGATTTGTCTTTTGTCCAGTGAAACGGTCGCGTTATTACCTAGTCATCTGCAGCGAGTAATCGATTGATTCAAATTGATTTTGACTCTTTTGTCCCTCTGGGATTTGCGGATTATGCGTGAGCGATTTCGTGGAGTCATGAGCAAACGACGAATCGTAGAATTCGAGGCCGCACAGAGTTATTTTTGTTCAAAAGCTGTAGGTACACAAAACGGCGCTAGAGAGTTCTCTGTTGCATATATACCAACATACGCACGCATAAAACTTACTTTAAATAAATATCGACTGCTCCCTCAAAGAAAAATAGCTCGCAAAATTCTGAAAAATCAACATCTCGGTTCTTTCTTCAGAACTCTGCAGTTCCGCTTCAGGAACGAAATTAACAGTATTAAAGCGAGCTTATTTTCTCTAAAAATTTATTCTAAAAATGAAAATTCAAGAATTGAATAAAATTACAAATTTCAAATAAATCCAGTTTGAAGAAAAAAAATAATTTTCTGTTAAATTTAGCTGCTATTTCGTTCACTCAAGATTTAGTCAACTAAAAATTTTATTGTTGAAAATGTGTGTTTCTGATTGAAGTTACAACGGCGCCGTGCGGGCGTAGTCAGCAAAAAAACTGGAAAATTAGAGCGAACACTCGAGAGTTAATGCCTTCTCGATTCCTCTGTCCTCGCCTCTTTGGCTGGGAACTAGAAAGAAAAGGAAAAACTTCAAATTGAATGAGAACTGTTGTCTTATTGATTCGCGTAAACAGTATTTGTTAACTTCTTTTTATTCAAACACCACTCTCTCCATATATATGTGACTAGTTTATTTAAAGATATGTACTAGCGCGACTCAAGTCTCATTGTCACAAAAAAAAGCCACATAAAAGAATCCTTTTCGCAATAGTCTGCGAACTTTCCGTTTTCAAAAGCGCTTTCTGTCTCTCACAAATGTGAGATTTGCATCCGAAATACAAAACATGAATGTGAAGCTAAGGACGTGTGGATGTCCTTGAAAAACACCAAACAGATGTTTCAGACGCATTCTTGGGTCAACAATGACAGGGTTGCATTGGATATCCGATAAGATATCAATATTAACGTTCAAAGTCTCGTCTCGAAAAGATTACTTGTATCAAAACGCTTAAAAAAAAGAAGAATCAAAACTCATCAATTTCAAACCGAATTTTTAATTAAAAATAAAAGAAAAACCCATAAACATCAACAAAGCAATTCAAATTCAAATAAGACAATATAAATTTCCACCCCAGATTGCATCTAATTGAGCAGAAATCACTCAGATTGAATGATCTTCAATTTCGCCCTATTCTACCTGGGAGTTTGTGAAGACTCAGAAAACATTTTTCTCGCCGCGTCCGTGGTTGTCGGTGTGCTCATGGCGAAAATTGAGATCGATTCGGTGCGGAAGGAAAAGGTCGTCGCCCGAAGGAGGGATCCCCGGTTAGCTACGTCCCTGCGCTAGCGTAGCTTCCCCCTCCCGACTCTTCTTTAGTCGAGCGCCCCCCACTCTCCCATTCTGCCTCTTTTTCTCTCTCGCTCGCTTCGTCTCTCTCACGTCCGCGCCGAAGTCGAAACGCAGTAGTCTTCGCTCGCCCCCCACTCCTCTCGAAATCCCACCACCACTTTTCGCTCCTCGGGCGAGTCATCCCCCTCCCCCTTCTCTTCCCCAGGTTCCCCTCTTCGTTCCCTGCCAGCCTGCTGTCTGCTCGCTTGTCCGTCCTTACGTCCGTCCATCCAACGCTTTGCGACGTTAACCTGGCGGCCCTGAAAACAACAGGTCGAGTCCGCCGAAATTCGACCACCCTCCGTGGCCGACACGTCGCTCGGAGAGGTGCTCCCTCCTTTTGCCCCCTCTCTTTTATCGTTCCCCTGACGACAGGACGAAAATCGCGATATGCGGTTTCGGTGAAAGTCACCGAGCTGCATACACAGATTTTCGAGAAATGACTTTTATGGCTCAAAAAATCTTCACTTTCTTCAGGAATTTTCAGCAGCGAAATTTACCCCCTCCACATTTGGTATTTTTATCGAAAAAAGTAATTTGTATTAATAAAAGTTGGCAAGATTTTGAAATTATGGTTTTAAGTATTTTCTTGAATTATTATAAGGAAATTTTCCCATATATTTAATAATTTCGCAGATATTTTATAATTTAGTTTCTTTTCGATAAAATAGTAGACATGGAGGGGGTACCGTAAATTTCTAGCTCGATCTGAGAGCACTGATTTTCAGTCTCGTAAAAGGAATGAGATTTTGAAGAGATATGGGTTTTTCGCCCTCGTCTCTTCCCCCACTTGAAAAACAAAACTATTTACAACATTATTTACAAATTATTTACAACATTATTTACAAATAATGAACCAATTTTTGATGCTCATTTTAAAGTAAACGTTTGATCTTTTTATAGGAATCTCGGAAAATAATTTATCAAAATTGTTCTGGTGTTCCTGAAACTTAACAATAGAAATTTTGTGGTAACCGGCGAAATTTGCTTTTCTCCCACTTCCGTCTCAGCTGTAGGTATTTTGCTTGACGTTAGGCACATAGAAATTTGCAGACTAGTTTGCGGAGTCGATTCACGAACGAGGCTTGGTGTAGATATATATTATAGACGAAAGGGTTACGCACACAAGTTATGGGAAATGGATACAAGTCTCGGCCAGGGCTGGCCCAAAGGGGCGCGTCGCCTCGCATTAGAAATGGGAATAGAGGAAATATAGAAATGGAGGAGATTGTTTTTCATCGCGATATCGATTGCAGGGTGGGGATATCTGATTTCGAGTTCCCAGAATGGCGTTTCGTGACGAATGAAAAGCTGGATCTGGAAAGATGAGATTTAATATTCCCGTGGCGGAAGTCCCTATCAGTCTGCAAATCGATAGTCTAGATTCGCGTTTGTACATCGCGAATTTCTGGGGGTTTCGACTTTCCGGGCTAGGGTGGATTTTTCGAGTCTGCGCTGAGAGAGGGGATTTGACCTTGAATTGGGTGGGTACTTGGAGTAAATGAAAGTAACAGCAAAGGGCACCCACTCACAACCAGGACCTTAAATTGTCCTTTAGTTTCAAGCCTTTATGCGCGTCAGATTTTTGATAGCATTGATTTTACTTTGTTTTTTAAATTTTTTCCGGAATAAATAATTTCAGATTCTATCCAGTATTATCTGGCAATTTATTTAATTTACGGAAATATTTTAGAGGGCTTTAAAATTAGGTTTAAAAAATGTTTGAGGGAGGGCTTGAAAAATGGGCTTAGGGTTCCTACGAGTTTAGAGTAAGTTTTTATTTTCTGATAGTATTTTAGATAAGGAAACAATGCTACCAGTTAGAAATATTACCATTTCTGAAAGATAAGGTCTAATCTTTCTGAGTATTTCTCTTTTTAGAGGAAAATCATATTTACAGCTTTGGTGTATATACCTGAATCTATAGTCAAGAGAATCTTTGATAAAATTAAAGAAACAGTTTACATATTTAAATTCTGTCGTAGACGGAAATTTTTCTCCGTGTTAAGAATTCAACTGAAGTAAATTGTAAACATAAGTTCACTTTAATAACGTGTCCCTTTAAGCCTTTAGAGTATTTCTGTAATATTTTGTAAAATAGAGGGCGACTTTTTAAATGGGAAATTTATTTAGTCTGGAATTTTAAGTGATTTTAAATGATATTAATTAATTTAACTTCATCTCTGGATTTCCAGTCAACAAAATTTTAAGGTGTATTAATTTCAAGTTTAATTTTTTACTGTATTAGTAAGTTTTCCAAAATTAAGGCCTTGTAAGACTTATCCGATCCCTACCTTACCGATATTCTTTTCTCTGCAACGCTACGTCTACATTTATTGAGATATCAAATAAAAAATTTCCAAAATTAAAGAAACTATGCTAAGGTATGTTTATCTAGTCTTAAATTTTTGTAAAAATAAAAAAAATTCTTTTATAAATGTTAATATTTAGGACCAAATAAACGTACCTTAATATTTTAGCTTCAATTTTAGAAATTTTCAAAATATTAAATTAAAAAATTTAAATAATAAAAAAAATAATTTTTGCATTTACTTTTTAAATTTATATTTATTTATTTTTTATATTTTTTATTTATGAATTTTATTGAATATTAAGGAAGTTATGATTTTATTTGTAATTTTGAACAATTTCGTTTTTATCTATCTTTTAAAATAACCAAAATTCGAAGCTAATGTAACAAAGTAAAAGATTTTTTACGTCGTATAAAATTAAGTAATTTAATAAAAAAAAATTAATTAAAAATATGAGTGATGAAGTTAAAGGTTTTTTCTTTCGAAAAAAAGAATTCTATATATATTTTTAAATATTTTAAAAAATCGTTAATGCTTCCTCTATAAGGAATAAAATTCATTTACAACTTCATCATAATGAGGAAGCAAATTGCTCAAAAAATGAGCAAAAATAATATAAATATAGTTCAATGGAACACATCTAAATTTGACTGTTTGCAAAATGAAAGATAAAAATTGTATAATTCTAAATTTACTTTGTATTATTTGTTTTCGTAAGATTTTTATTGAAGTTAATGTTTATTAAAGATTTTTATACGTAAATTACTCGAAAGAGTGTAGGAGCCAAGTTCTCATCGAAAAATTCGATTTCCTCTGTAGAATTAATCAATTTTTATCTAGAATTATGCGTACAGAGAAAATATCCGCAGATATTGTGATACCATTGTTAAAATATTTTTTTAAGTAAAATGAAAATATTCTTTTTGGAATTAGATTTTCAATTCATCGTTTTATGCAAAAAATATCGAAAGTAAATATTTTTCCTCTCTGTGTGCAGTTTTATATTTAATTAAAAATTAGCGCTATAGAGCGAAAAAATATTTATCTACAATTTTCGTTGAGTAAAATGTAGAATGGAATTTTGAGCTTAACAATAAAATTGGGTCAAGCAAAGTTATAATCCAAAAATTTAATTTCTTCATTGTACTTAACAAATATTAAATTTGGAATTTATTCCCTCTGTAGAATTAATCAATTTTTAACTAGAATTATGCGTACAGAGCAAGATTCAAATATTTTTGAAGCAAAATAAAAATATTCAATTTTTAAGTTAGATTTTGAATTTTTCGTTTTATGCAAAAAATATCGAAATTAAATATTTTTCCTCTCTGTATGCACCCAGAAAAAAAGTTTGTTTAAAACAAATAAACGTATATTTTCCTCAGAGCCAACTAAAAAATATCTTTGAATTAAATAAAATGTATTTGATTCAAAGATATTTTTTCATTGAATTAAAAAGAAAATTTCTTTGAATCAAATACATTTTATTTAATTCAAAGATATTTTTTAGTTGGCTCTGTTTATTGTTTATTTTATTAGATTTAAACAAACTTTTTCTCTGAGTGTCCAGTTTTATATTTAATTAAAAATTAGCGCTACAGATCTAAAAAAAATATTTATCCACAATTTCCGTTGAGTAAACTGAAGAATGGAATTTGAGCTTAACAATTGGGTCAACGCCCTTAACTTACAATTTCGGACAAATGTACTGCTTCCCATTTATGAAAATTTATTTCAGTAAATTTCCTCTCATATTTTAAAGCTGGAATAATCTTCAAAGAAAAAGAAAAAAAAGAAAAGAAAAGAATGTATAGTCAGGTATAGGTATAGGTAAAGGTATAGCTATAACTATAATAAAGGTACAGGTATAATAAAGGTACAGGTATACTCCTCGCAAAGTTCCGTCCACTATCAGCTTATTTTCGAATTTCTCGCTATCGTACAAGTTTCGCTTGACTTAAAAAGAAGCAGGGCGTGTCGCAAATGAAAAAGGACAAAAATCTTTTTTGACGAAAACTCGCGTCTCCGATATAATACCGGTTTGGAATCCGGTTCTCGTCGTGGCGCTGCCTGTTAGCCGGGGGCACGTAACGGACTCTGGCCGTCCCTGAGCCTCCTCTCTCTCTCTCGTCTCCTTTTCTCTCGCTCTCTCTCTCGCTCTTTCCCCCGTTTTCCCCTTGTTATTCTCCAGCCAGCAAGAGAGATAGAACGCTCGCGACGACGAGGAGCGCCCGTGTGCCCTGCACCTGCACCTGCACCGTAAGCCTAAAATGAGATATAGCGTGTAGAGTACGTCGCACGTTGTTTCTTATATATGTGTAGAGTATATACAGTGTACAGTGAATATTTTCGCGCTAATCGTCTCGTCTCGTCTCGTTTTCCCTCGAGGGCGATTGCGCCTCGTCGCCAAGCGCTCGACTTGGCCCCTGCAGATCGCGAGGCGTTATTTCGTGAAATAAACGATCGTTGCTGGGCGCGTTCGCGTCGCCGCCCGCTCGTCGTCTCGTCCGCAAAACGCACTTCTTTCCTGCCTAAAGAACCACCGCCTCTACTTGGAAATCTGTGCTAAAAGAAAATCTGTGAAAAGAAATTAAGAAGCCCCAGGAAAGAGGAAAAAAATTTTACAAAGAGAGGAGAAAAATTGTGCAAAAATATTTGCAAAAAAAGGGCAGCCTGGAAAAAGTGGTGTCACGTGTTGGTCGTTTTGCCCTCTGGTAACGTCTAACGAGTGCGTTTTGGGTGCTGGTGGCCCCATGGGATAAAGAACAACCTAGTGCGCGCGGTTGTGTTGCTTGGTGCCCTGGCTCGTATCCTCGTGGTCGTGGTTCTTGTGCCTCGTCGATCGGCTTGGTTTATAATGGTTTCCTGCGCAGTGTGATCGCGTGTATTCTGGAGAGCGTTCAACGGCCCGAAATAGCCAGTGTATTTATAGGCGATATCCTATTCCTACAATTTTTCGCGTGAACTTGAAGACTACCCCTGGGGATAAAACGCAGAGGAAATAATGCAGCAGCCCACGATGGGAAGAATCGTACGTATTCTCAGAATCAAACGCCCTTTTGTTCTATCGAAAAAAGAAACTCCACTCGGAAAGCGTTGCGAGGAAAAGGAGGCTGAAAATCGGTCTAACGGGACTACGCCAGGGATGGATTTACACTTGAGTGCCACATGCTTTATTCTGTGGGGAATCGGCGAAAATAAGTTTGAGTTTTGTGTCTGATTTTGTGGAAGTCCATATGGAATTATTTTTGGTGGTAGACCTTGAAATTTAGGAAAATCTGGATTCTAGATTGACGGATATTGAGGCTTCTGTAGTTCTAGATTATATGATAATTGATCACGTGTTTGAAAAGATTTTGATAGAATACGACGGTCCCAGATGTTGAATTCTCGAGTTGAAATTCCTTGCCAGTCCTTGACCATATTTGGGTTTTATGCCAAAAGCCTGAAATCCTCTGGTCTGAGAACATCTTGACACATTATGTGATCGTAAAATTCTCAAAGTATAAAGTTCTCTCCCCGGTTCTTCTCTCTTGAAAAATCTTCCTCTCGTCTTTTCTAAAAATATTCTTGTGATTAAAAAATTAACTTATTTAAATTTCTGTTCCTACTCAGACTTAGTTTTTTTAATAAAATTGTTCTCTCCTCGGTTCTGTAAAAAAATATTCCTTTTGTGTTTTCTAAAAATATTCTGGTGGCGATTAAAAAATTTCATTATCAACTTATATTAGAATTTCAGTTTCTATTCAGTGAGTAAAGTGTTTCTGTGGAAATAGGCGATTTACTTTTTTTAGGCGGAATGTTTTCAGTCAAGTTTCGTACTTTTAATTCCACTGAGGATTAAAATAGCCGACGACGATTTATGGTGTGATTTCTAATCAGTTTAAATCGAAGTTCTTGATTTCTAATCTATACCTTATCGAGTTTTCATATCCAGGTCAGTTTATTATAGAGAATTTTCAACATATTCTGGTCGGGATGTTCCTAGGCTCTGTGAATTTCTAAGCGACGTTCGGATTGTGAGAACACGTTTATCTAGTCTCTACTCTCAATTTATTCTCTGAGACGAAAAGTCGAAAAAAATTTTAAAGAAAAGGTCATCCTCAAAGGTCAAGTGAAGAAATATTTATTTTTTTATGTGAAAAAAATAGTAGTTTTTAATATGTGAGTAGTGCATAGTGGAAATATGTTTATTTTGTTCCTTTTCAAGGAATTCACAATCCTAGTGTTTTCTGAAAAATGTAGGTATTGAAGTTTTTAGAAACAGACAAAATTTCTTCTGTATTTTTACAAAACGAAACTTTTCAAGCTTTTTCAAATAATTTCCTTTATATGAAATTTAATACAGTTTTAGCTATTTTTATACTGATTTTATTTATTTATGCTTCCTCCTAGGGGAAGCTTTGTTTTTTTTATATATCCATGAAAGGAATTTAATAATTTATCGAATTCAACTGAAACAACCGTTATTTTCTACCAACGTCATAAAACGTTTTTCGAACATATACGTTTTTTTTTCTTCTGTTAGTTATGAAGAATCTATAGTTTTGAGCCGACTTTTGTCGCATTTTGGACTCTTCTCTTCTCTTCTTTTCTCTTCCCTTCTCTTCTCCTTTCAATTTTTTTTGACTTTCTACCAGGGGAAGGGGAATTTTACGATCCAACGAACGTCCGAAGGACGCAGAACGATCTTCGTGCAACCAAGTGAAACGCATTGAAAATACAACGAAGGAAGCGGAATCCTGCCCCCTTTTTCGGCCTCCTTTTCCTCACCCCTCCTTTTTAAGGCGCTGTGACTCGACGAATTTTTGGATACAAGAACGAATTGTGTTATTCTAATTTCCCATTTTAGATGGATTTCTTTTTTTATTGTTTTCCTTCAGTTTGAATGTATTTTTGCCTTTATGGAAAATTTCGGTTTGTTCCTTGAAAACTACATATAAATTAAAACAATATTTTAAGAAGATTCTTTGTTTTGGATAAAAGTATCTTGGATGAAAACGATGCCCGTTTGCGTCGTGCCAGTTTTTACGGCATCGAGCGACTTCGCCCAAGCGACGAGGACGAATCGATAGACGTTTTACTCGTGGAAGTCTCGCTGAGTTAGAAACTTCCATTATAACCGAGTCTGGGCTTCTTCAGAAAATGATCATTAATCGAAAACTTTTTTTTTTTGTAAAAAATTATAGATCGGAGAAAATTGGATAATTAAATTATTTCAAGTTTAGGGGTGAGGAAATTATTGACACTTGAGAATATATGACGCCATATTTATTGACTCAGTAACTCGTCTTTTGCAATCTTTGCAATCGAGTTTACATTTGAGAAATTTGAAGCCTCGTGTCCGAAAGTTTTAATGCCTCGGTGCTCTCTTTGTTAACCAGTAATTCAAAATTCGAGTTCAAAGAGAAAATTTCTTTGAATTAAATAAAATTAATTTCATTTGAATTAAACAGAATTAATTTCATTTGAATGAAATAAAATTTATTGAATTCAAAGAAATTTTTTCTTTGGCCCTATATCAAATAATTATTGATCTGAAATGAGTCATGCACTGTAATGTTGCAAATTTCTGCAAATCACAAAAATCCAATTAAAATTAGATTTTATTTAAGTAAAGGCTTGAGTGCTCTCGCTAAAATTAAGATTCGGCACTCCTATAATTTCTTTTAATTTTATTTTAATTTTTTTTATACTGGCTTTTTATTCTGAATTCCGAATTTTATTTATTTCTTTTGTTTATAATATTTCTTTATGGCCGAATTTATTTAATTTATTTTTTTGTACATTTCCGAGTTATTTTAAATTATCTCCCAAAAATAATCTAGTTTCCCTGATTTTCGTCTGGAGACTTTGGATTCATTTAATTTTTAATTGAAACTAAAAACTGTGCGTCACGCATCTACTATAAACAAAAGATAAGAGCCTTTTTCCCCGAAAGAAAATCGTATCAGTAATTTCAATTTTTTTTCTAAATTTTTAACAAAAGTTTCCTTATTTTTAAAGTTTAATTTTATTTGAGGAAATGACCGCAAGAACGTCATTATTTGCAACGTTGAGGGTTTGAACATTTTTCTCCAACTGCACTCTGTTTACTCGAAATAAATACGTGTTTGAGTAAATTTAGCAACTATAAATTCTTAAGGATTTGTGAAAGGCTTTTTTTTATTATTTTCCAAGAGATAAATATATGCTTTTAAACGCATAAGTTTAAACATTACGAAGGTCGATAAAATATTTTTGGTAAATCCTCCTTAAATTTTAGAATTGACTCATCATGTTTAATTTACTTGCACATGATTTTCTTAGTCTTATTAATATCTTTGGTCTTATCACTTTCTCAGATAAGCGACCCCAGGAGTTGAAGAGTAAGGAACTTTCTGCCTTCAAAGCTAGAAGGGTCTCTTTTCAGTCTCATATTTAATTGTTGTCTCTTTTGAATCATAATTATTATGATTCAATGATATCCCTCTAATTTTCTCTTGGATTATATTTTTTTTTTGTTTTTTTTTTTTTTGTTCTTTTTTTTTGTTCAATTTTTGGTTCAGAATTATATAATTCGTAAAGATCAGTTACATATCAGTTTCCTTATCAGCTACATATCTGGTCAGCACTTTGATTGAGAAAAGAGTGAGTTATTGGTCCTCAACTCAGAAAAGAGCCACAGTGTTGGATTATACTATGATGATGTGACGAATGGCGTAACGCCAACGCGTAATTCGCAACGTGGCGTTCGCGCTCGGAGTCCGTCGTAGTTTCCGGACCTATATAACGTTATTCAAGCACTCATCGAAAAATAATCCTCACTCCCCTTTCCTAGCTTCTTCCATTTTTCTACAAGGCAGGTCGTTTAACTCCTGAGTCGCATCGATTAGAAAAAATTCCTGATATTAAGTTGAAACTAGTTACCGATTATTATTTGTTGTTACATATCGCAAATCCAAAAGGTCAATCTTATTTAATCTTAAACAAAAGATTATTGTATTATATTATATATATTATATATTATATTATTATATTGCGGGCTTCAGTCTTGTTTGAATTAAAAGCGTTCTGAATATTTGATTCGATTAAAATATAATTTAAGTTTTAATTTAATTATGTAGAAAATATTGGATTAAAAAAATATTTAAAATATTTTTGTAGAAAATATTCGATTAAAAAATATTTAAAATATTTATGTAGAAAATATTCTTCTAAAAAAATATTTAATGTAGAAAAAATTTGTTACTGTTTAGAACGGGCTCAAATAAATTATTCTGGATAATTCCTTAATAAAATAACTAAGTAATAAATGTGAAACGGTAAAGGTTTTAAAAAAAGGTAAAAATTAAAAAAAAAAAAAAGTTAAATGTTTTAAAATTACTTGGTGAAAATAGCTAACTATTAACTAATTATTTACATCATATCTAAAAACAGATAGGAAAATTTTTCACACCTAACTTGAAAAGTTTTTCAGATAACGCGAATTTAAGTCGCGTAACAGGTTCGTTTCGAAAGTTATGATTATATCTTGAATGTGGAAGTGGGTTCAGTGACATGTGAATAATATTTTCACATTTTGATTTTTTTTACGTGGACCTTTAAAAGAGTATAATTTAATTTTCATTTCGCGAGCTTATTTTTGCAAGCAGGTTTGAATTTTTTGAGAGATTTTTGAGTGGGTTGTGCTTTTATTGTTCGGAAACGAGTTTTAAATATATGTGTATAATGCTGTCCCGTGTAAGTCTTTTCCTCTGCGTACCTGCATCGCGGCGACACGACGGAGGTAAAAATCGATACATCCGGTACGACGTTATTGCGTCATTGGCCTGTCCCGGGAATATTACTTATCAAAACAATAATATTTCAACCAATTCAAAAATTAAGTATACATTTTTCTAAGAATCTGCGGAAATTTTGAGTCTGCTTTTGAATTAAATTGAAAACTTGAGAGAATTAACTGGAGCTTGTGAAATAGAAATAAACTACCAATTATCGAATTTGTGGACGTATGTGACCCAATTTTTGACTTAAGGTATCGAAATAATCATAATTTGCAGCTATATCTTGAAGCCTGACCTTCTAGTGAGTCGATAGACCGCCTTGTATCATTTTGCAATTTATGATATTGAAACTGAGGTCCCAGGGTGTTTACTAACGGAAAAAACCGGGAAAACCGGGAATACGCCTGGAATTTTTTTAATCCTAGTATTTTTTTCAAGAATCTACTTTTATAACTTATTTTTGTTTTCTGTCGGAATGAAACTGTTTGATTCGGATAAAAATTCTGGAATTATTCGGATTCATTCGGATTTATTCGTATTCAAAGTTCGGATTGATTTTGAATGGATTTCGGATTAATTCGGATTGAAAACTTCCTTCGGATTAGATCGGAATGAAACTGTTTGATTCGGATACAAATTTTGGAATGATTCGGCTTCATTCGGATTGACCGGATTTATTCGGATTGAAAATCCGGATTAAGTGGATTTATTCGGATTAATTCTGATTAATTCGGATTCATTCGGATTGCTTTTTACATGGATTTCGGATTAATTCGATTTGAAAACCCTTCGGATTAGATCGGAATGAAACTGTTTGATGCGGATAAAAATTCTGGAATTATTCGGATTCATTCGGATTAACTGAATTTATTCCGATTCAAAATTTGGATTACAAATTTGGAATACAAATTCCGCAATGATTCGGGAAATTTCGGATTGATTCGGAATGAATTTAAATCCGAAGCTTTCGCTGGAGAACTATTTTCTTTCATTAAGGGCATGTGATACTTTTTCGTCGGGTCCGTCAGGTTCAGATAAACCATTTGTTTGTCCACAAAAATGAATATTCCTGAAAAGTGAATTGCGAAGAAGTTACAAAATATATTGAGGGAGGTTTATTGATTCTTATTTGTTTAAATAAATAAAAAAAAATAAAAATAAATAAATACTTAATTTAGCATGAAAGAATTTTTTTTTATTTTTGAACTAAACGGAGTCAAGTTCTAATCTAAAAACTCGATTTCTTCATTTTAGTTAACAAATATATTAAAATTGGAATTTTTTTTTCTCTGTAGAATTAATTATTATACATTCTCATCAAAGAATGTATTAGATTTGTCTAAAATTTGACCCCTCCATTTTTTTTATCTAGAATTATGCGCACAGATCAAGAAAATATCCAATTCAAATATTTTTAAAGATAAAATAAAAATATCGAATTTTGAACTCAAATTTTGAATTCTTCGTTTTACGCAAAAAGTATCAAAACCAGATATTTTTTCGCTCTGCACGCAGTTTTATATTTAATTAAAAATTAGCGCTACAGAGCGAAAAAAAATATTTATCCAACGCCCTTAATAGAAATTACTGAATTTAAAAATATGATTTATTTGCAATTGTGTAATCGGTCTACTTCCAAATTCGCTAGCTTGCGTCAAGAAAACCGTATTTATAACTCCTTAGAAATATTTCTTGCGAATTGCACTAACTAAATTTGCATGAAAATACCAAAAGATCATGCCCCTCGAAATGGGTCCCGGAAAGGGTGATTTTATCAGGTGGCTACTTTTGAGCGCACAGAGTTTCGTACAAGTCCGAGAGCCGGAGTTACAAACTCGAAGAATCGTCGGTCTGGGTTGCTTTATGCTTTGTTGTTGGTTCTCTCGTGTTTTTCGTTTGGCCTCGTTCCTCAGTCTCCACTAAATGTGCGAGCGAGGGTCTGGCTCACATCTACAGAGAGTGTGTGGCTGTGTGAGCTATACACTGTATTTTGCATTCACACAGATAAGTTATGCGCATGCTCTGTTTATGTGTTTGGATGCGTGGGTGGGGGAGTCCAGTAGTGTGAGCGTGAATCACATTATTACACACACATACACTCTCTCAGATACTTATACATACATTCGATGAAAGAAAGACAGGAGTGGGGGGTTGGAGGATAGAATCCTCGTATTCTTTGCGCTCATCTCTCCTCCGGCACAGATGCAATTCAGAATTCACTATGCACGAGAGCTCAACCCTTTTCTCCACGAAAGTAACCGAGATGACTGCAAAATTTTAGGTCGGAAAGGAAACTTTACCATGCTTTTTTGTTGAAAAAATTTTTAAGTGGCTGGAACAAAAGAAATCTATATATATATATATATATACAGATTGTTGTGATATTCCTCGGTATTATTTTATTGGGAATTGTTTAATATCGTATAATATTTTTATTTATTTTATTTTTTATTTATTTAGTTTAGTTTAGTTTAGTTGTTTTTAAAGATATTTTTGAATTTCTGCTCCGATTGTCTGCTTAATTCTCCTTTCCGCTACGCGTGAAGAATTCCTTAAACTCTTAAAGGGGAACGTTGATTTCAGACCGAAACAAAGTACGTAATCTGAGGAAAGATAAACGAGAATCGCTCGAAGATGGAGAAAATTAAAGCTGTTTTTTTTTATTGAAAAATTCTAAACGGTAAAATAAACGAATTTTTAAGTATTTTTCATTTTTACGGAATATTAACTACTTTTTTCAAATATTTTACGTGAAATAAAAATTTATATAAAAAACGGTATAAGGCAAACAAAATTTCAAATAGAGAATTAAAATTTATGGGACAAAAGTCTGTTTTTTATATACTCGTAGAGGTGAATAACCACTCAGTGCACCTGGCTTTTTAGCGATAAAAGTGTATATTTATATCACCAATATATATATATATAGATCTCAAGAATTAATTCGTATGACTTAAAAACTAAATTAAATAATTAAATAATTAAATACAAAGTGTAATAGAAGTATATTATTTAATTCAAGATTTTTAAATCCCTTTGTACAATAAAAATAAATACAATACAATAAAAATAATGAACCAGATTTTGAAATTTCGAGAAATTAAATCTTTTAAAAAGAATGTAATCAGAGCGCCCTAAATTTGAGAATATTTTTAATGAGCCGCGCAGGAAGAATATATTTTTCCCCCATTATTTTCCTCCCTGCTGGCAGAGATAAATAACATACAGAATTAACGAGAATGAATGCGAAAATAGGTCTGCAAACGTGTCTCGCAGGGAAAAGGGATTTTTTAGAGAAAAAAAAAATCATAATTATAATTATAATTATAATAATGCATCTAAAAATAAATAATTCTCAGGTACATAATGTTTATCTATATATCAGCCTTGAGCGAGGGCGATATGGGTGTGTCTGGAAAACGCTTTACGCAGAAGCGTCTCGAAATTTTCCATTCCTAAAAAACAGCTGCAAGTCTTCATCAAAAATAATTTAAAAAAAAATTTTAAGCTTTAAAAAAAATTATATTGACAATTTTTGAAAAGGGGTAGATTCATAAAAATTTATTTCGAGATAATAATCATAGTAGGTCTTTTTTGAAGGGAAATTGGATCAGAGTCCATTTCCATTTTGGAGTAAGGTTGGAGGCTTCCTTAATTTCGTAATCCTGCGATTTGATTAGATAAGGGAAAACATCGTTTCATATGTGAGATGACCTTTCCCAGGAGAAGCCACTCCCGATCGATTGCACGTCGTCATCTCGTTAAAGATCGCAGACTCGCCTTTCTTCCTACACTCTTGCTCCTCTTCCCTTTCTTCTTCCTCTCTACACCATACATATTTTTATTTTTCTTCTCTTTTATTCCCTCACTCATTCTTTATGTCTCTTTATGCCTCGTTTTCTCGTTCTCTCATTCTCTCATTCTATTTTCTTCTTCTGTTTCTTTCACTATCCTTCTTTTCTCTTATTCCTTCATTTTCCACCCGTTCGTATATTTTTCCACAAACTCGCCGAGGTCTGAAGGTTGTCCGAGCGACCTTTCTCTTTAGAGATAAGAGAACGATTAGATTTTGAATCTCGAAACTCTATCCTTTTCTCCAAATAGGGTCATTGCCATTTCTTTTGATAAAACACCGTTGTGGGTCTCATTCCCGGGGTTTAAGAATTTTTTTTCAATCTTCTGAGATATTTTGTAATACAGGGTGGCCAAGTGTCAGGAAAGTCAGGGAAATGCGAATAGAAGGGAAAATAGAAATTGAAATTTATGTTAATTATGTTATTTTTCTTTGTATTACACATATAGATATAACTTTTATAATTTATTTAACAAATTTTAAAAAACGTATCCAAAGATTTCGAAGAATTTTAAAGAATTTATTGGCATTTTTTTGAAATTTTTTGGGTTTCAAATAATTTCAAGACATTTTCAATAATTTTCAAGGATTTTAAGAGGTTTTTAGGAATTTTATAATATTTTAAAGGATTTGTTTTTCATGGAATTATAAATGATTTTAAGAAACTTGGAAGAGTTTTAAGAAATTGTAAGTATTATAAATATTCTTGTGGAATTTTAAAGGATTTCACGAGATTTTTTATGATTTTCCAAAGATTTTGTGGAGTTTTAAGGAATTTTGAAAAGTTTTCAAATATTATAAAAGTTTTTTTTACGTATTTTAAGGGTTTTAAAAGTTTTTCGTGGAATTTTAAAGGATTTCACAAAATTTATACAAAATCTTTTATAAATTATTTATAAAAGATTTTGTAGAAGTTTAAGGAATTTCAAAAGGCTTTCAAGGATTTTCAAAAATCTTTACGCATTTTAAGGGATTTGAAAGTTTTTCGTGGAAAGGATATAAAGGATTTAAAGAAGCTTGTAAAAATTTTAAGTAATAAATAAAGGATTTTAAGATACTTGTAAAAATTGTAAGTAATGTTGACATTTTAAAACTGCTTTTAAGGAATTTAAATATTCCTCGTGGAATTAATAAAAAAATTGCAAGTGATTTTTGATTTTTAAAAGACTGAGATTTTTTATTTCAAGAGTTTTTTTTAAAGATTTTAATGCACTTTAGGGAATTTTAAAGAATTTTAATTTCTTAAAAATTTTAAAGAATTTCATGAGATTTTTATGATTTGTAAACGATTTTGTAAAATAATTTTAAAGGATTTAATGGAATTTTAAATATTGTAGGATTTGAATAGGTTTCCAATAATTTAAAGAAATTTTTGTGCATTTAAGAGATTCCGAAAATATTTTATGTAATTTTGAAGGATTACAGGAAACTTTAAGAGATTTTTAGGAATTTAAAAATATTTTTGAAGTTTTTATTGAAATTTAAAGTATTTCAAAGGATTTTGAGGAATTTTAAAAAGATTATTGAAAATTGAAGGGATCTCATGAATTATTAACAATTTTCAAGGGATTTCTTGGAATATAAAGATTTTTCTAGGAATTTCAAGAAATAGCAATGAATTTTAATCTAATTTTAATCTTTTAAAACTTGTTGTAAATTCGAGAGATTTTTACGAATGTTAAATGTTCTGGTGATTTTAAATTTCAAAAGATTTAAATTAATATTATACGAAATTTTTGAAAAATTCCAATGGTATTATTATTAAAATATTATACGCATTTTTAATACTTTTCTGTCAGAGAAATTTTTCTGAAAGTCCGGGAAAAGTCAGGAAACAGGCAGGGAAAAATCAGGAAAATTGAAAAATTGAATATTGTGACCACCCGTTAATAAAATATGTCAAGTCAATTTATCTAAGGCCAGGAAAAACTTGGCATTATTGATTCAGCAATTTTGCGTATAGGTTTACACTTAGGACCCTTATAGGACGTCCTTTTTCGAAATTGGATATTTTCCTGGGACAAAAGCGCGAAAGCCTTTTGCCCCACCTCCCCGGGTGCTTCCGCTTTCCGGTTCGAGGGCAAAAGGAAAGCCTCTTTATTCCTTCTCTGAATCGCAGTACGATGTACACTTCCAATAAGAAATTTTCCCCGTCTCGAAAAAAGGCTAAAAAATACACAACGAAGAGACGATCCTGGGGAAATTGGATTTCGTGTTTTCTGATTTTATTCCTAAAGTTCAATTTAGAATAGTTTGCATTCAGAATAGGCTACTTTATACTTTTACTTAAACGAGGTTCAACTCAAAATAAATAATAAAATAAAATCATAAAATAATTTTTGTTTCCTTTGAAAATAATAGTTTAGTTTCTTTCTGACGAAGGTAGAAAATTAATTATAACGTCACGTGACTTATGAAAGGCTCCACGTGACGTAACATTTATAGAGAATACAGCTTTTGCTGGTATTGAAGAGAGTGCAGAATAAATACTACTTGAGAACAACTAGTAATTGTTGACTAAGAAAGTCTGTAAATTAAAATGAAGACAAAATTTAAATTAAAAAATTGAAGCTAAAATTTAAACAGAGTTAAAATAAATAAAGTAAAAATTGGTTTAGTATTTAGTAAAAAGTAGTTTTTGCTAGAAGATATAAAATTTGCGAAAAGTAATTAAGGAAGAGTGAGTTAATTTTTTCTCGATTACGAGGTTCGTTATCGTGGGAAAGGGAAACACGATAGAGAAAAAGGCGTCATCTTGGCTGTCTTCTCAATTCACTCGCCGGAAGCTCGAACTGAGAACGTGTTGCATACATACAAGCGTGTTTAATTCGACTCACGTCGAGCCTTGTTCGCTCTGACGTTGACGTTTCTTCAGTTGCTGCAGATGCAAACCTTGTCGCAAAGCCAACCAGTTCTGTAGAATTCAAAAATTCCTGGAAAGTCAGAAGCAGAGTTTCTAATTTCAATTTATCATCAAGTCAAGCTCCTCAATATTGTCTTGAAAACCCTTAATTAATCCTTTGGTCACTTAATTTTTTTTATTTTTTAAGTCAGGGAAAAATAGAAGTTTAAAATATAACTTCAAAATATAATTTAAAATATAATTTCAAAATATAATTAAAAAATATAATTTCAAAATATAATTCTGTATTTTTCAGTAAAAGTTTTGAAAACTTGAAAATGATTTGAGTTTGAAATTATTGTAGAGGGAAGTGGCAACACTGGAGGGAATGAGGCAACGTTGCAAATGCGACACACCTCCAGTTGTCGTAGGTAGGAAACTTGGCTAGGAAATCCTTTCATTGACGCCCGGGTGGTGGGTCGGCAAAAATGTCAAAAAATTCCGGGAGCCCGGAATTGAGTTTTATTAAATATTTGATTAACTCTAGAAATTGAATTAAAAATACGATTCTTATTTGAATGGCAATCGTAGAAACTGGAGTCGACGTGGATTTTCCAGGAACCGCTTGAGTCCGGGCTCTTGCATTATCGACCCTATCGCAACGTTCCGGATATCACTTTGCACTCTCGCTTTCGAATTATTGTTAGCGCGTTTTCCCGAGCCGCACCTCTTGAATTTGTATTTAAGAAGACCCACCACTATAGTCAACGAAGAATTTTTATTCTACGTATTTTTGCAAAAAAAATGTATTTAAAGAATTGAGCGCCAATCTTAATTTTCCTCCAGCTTTAAATCTTTAAATTTATTAAAGTCCAATTAAGGGCATGTGACAATTACCAAAAGAGCAAATTTATATTTGTTATTGCGAATCAAAAAAAATATTTATTATTGCGAATCTAAAGTTGAGAAACTAAATTTCCTCTAATAATAATTTGAATATTTTCTATTTTATCGACTCATTTTTTCATTTTCATTTTACTTAAAAAATATTTGAATTAGATATTTTCTCGCTCTGTACGAATATTTATAGTTAAAAATTGATTAATTCTACAGAGGGAAAAAATTCCAAATTTAATATTTGTTAAAATGAAGAAATTGAATTTTTAAATTAGATTGGCTCCAAGTTGGAACTTTTTAAAATCTATAAATCTACAGAAAAATTAATTTTCCTCTGCAAAATTGATATTCATCAATATCCATTTGCTGTTTGTTTTGGCGAATTGTAAACAAATCCAGCAGCCCTTTCAAACGACCTAACGCTTCGTTTTAAGCTTTTGAGAATGTCCGAAAAAAGACAAAAGAAGAAGTATTCCGTTAATAAATCTTGTCGTCCATTGTCGTTGTTTACTTTTGCCAGGGGGGTTGAAGGGGGATAGGATGGGGTGGTGGGGGGTGATGTTCTCACTGCTGCTGCTATTTGTCCTATTTTCGGCAGTGCCCCACCCATATTCGACTCAGCCCCACCCCTTTACTTCAATTTCATTCCAATTTTACCCCAGCAGTGGAGAACTTTTACGAATTAAATTCCAAAACATATTTTTATGAAAACTGTGCTCCAGTCTAAGAGGGTAACATTTTGCACGTTTTTTTTTTTCTTCAATGGGTGAAAGATGCAGATTTTTAAAAAATAAAAATTTTTAAAAGTTTATTTTACAATTTATCACATTTAATTGTTAAATTATCGATAGTACTTTAATTATTAAAATATTAACTATCTCAATTTTTATTATTATTTTTTAAATATTTTTTTATATTATTTTATTTTGCCAACACGAAAGTTGTTTACTTCGCCAGTTGGGGACTCGGAGCGTGACATGTGATTGCGAGGAGAAAGTTAGCCGAATAAACTACGAAGTACATACAGAAAAATCAACGAAGGCCAATCTAATTTTTGACCCCCTAAGAATATTATTTTCTCTCGGTATTCGAGACTGTAATTTTGCACGTGGCTTTTGCACATTGCCACTTTTTTTTTTTCTATTCTTGTTGACATCCGGGAAAATTCTTGAATGAAATTGAAACAAAAAATCAATCTATTACGAAATATTATCATTATCTTCTAGATATATTATCTTAGAGATTTCACGGAGAAAAGTGGATATTCTAGCCAGGCCCGTATCTAGAATTTCTTCGGTGGGGGGAGGGGGGTGCAGATTCAAAAGTAATATCATCGAATATCGATAATTGTTTATACATATATTATATTTCTAAGTAAAAATTTATAAAAAACTGAACTTTTTGAAATTTCGGGAGGGGGCAGGCCCCCCCTGGGTACGGGCCTGATTCAAGCTTAATATCTAATATATCTATTTACAAATTTTTTCTAATGCAGTCGGAAATAATTCCGAACAGTTGGAATTTTTTCTAACTAATCTGTGGGTAATTTTTTCGAATGTTTTAAGAAAAAATTCCAAATGGAGTAGGAAAAAGTTCCTAATAATGAGATATTTTTTATTTATATTTTTTTTAAATTTTATTTAGGTGACCAACTACCTAAGATATTCAATAGGATGAATATCTAGATATTATTAATATTTTATAGAAAATTATCTTTAGACTCCGAACTTCTAGTTATTTATTTATTCATTAATATATAATTTACATGAATATGATTGGTTTGGTATGATGAGTTTTGAAGATTCCAGGACACCAAGAAAGTCACCTACATTCCAGGAAGGAATCGTCGCATCCAGCAGGAATATCTAGGCGAATATTGAGGATGGGACGAAGGAACGTGACGATCGATGAGAAGTGCATTTTTTACCCTTCGGGTGTTCGAGGAGTGTCCTTTCGTCAGCTAAAAAAAAATCGGCAGTGCGGGTCATATTCGCGAATATATATATATATATATATATATATA